>SNQJ01S0069247.1:0-39068 GCA_010110895.2 Picea sitchensis | reverse complement strand
TCTTTCTAGTTTGTGTTTGATCTCACATGAACTTGTCTCTAATAGATAGGTCTATTTTCAAGCTAATGTCAGTAGAGTAGGAAGAGGTTGTACTATTGTTCGTCTACAGGGCTTATCAAGGAGCGAAAGATTGGAGCTCAACTCAGAGCGTGTAGGGACAAACATCGGTAAAAGGTACTTCTTTTCTCCTTCCTCCTCATACATCAATTTATATAGATCTAAAAGGAAGTCAGTGTCCATGATAAGCATCTTCTGTCTTAAGAGTTAAGAGTCTATCTCTCAAGAGGAGATCTACCTGTCCGCAGGGATATTTTCCTTCAATAGTTACAAAGGTATGTTTTTACAGATTTGCATGAAATTTTCTTTGTTGATTTCTTGAATGTGTTAGTAGAGTGGATCCATATATTTATTGAACAAAACAAAAGATATTGGATTGTGGTTCCGAGGAATCAAACTCATAAATTGATTCGACAAGTTAATGCAGTAAGCAACAAGGTATCACATGCAGTTGATTATTGGTTGGATAGGGTGTTGGGATGTTATGTTCTTGAATTTGCTATAGATTATACTTAGTTGTATAGTGTTTTTGAAAGAGAATTATTCAAGGGACTGCGTGAAAGATACTTAAAGTCAATATATACGTGGATTAAGATGTTTTTATGCGACAAGGAATTTATGACAATGGACTCTGATTTTTAAGCGCCTCCTCGCACATAGGGGAGTTGGGGGATGACCAGGGAATGATATGAGAGTACTGAGGAATGAAGAGAGGGAATGAGGAATGGATGGGATGAGGATTCCGAGAAAATAAGAGTGTGTGATGAATGAAGAGCTCGGAGTATTGCACAGTGGTAAGATATTTAAACTGAATAAGAAGAGGACTATGTATGAGAGAGAGGGGTCGCATAGTGAGATTGAGGAGATTGAGGAAAGAGACACTAGTGTAGTAATCCAAATCAAGGGAAGTCTTTTAAAAAAAGAGAAAGAGATTCATCAGCTCAGTCCAGTAGAAGAGAATCCCACTCAGATAAAACTCTGCATTGAACCCATGAACTTGTGTGCATCACAAAGAACTAATATAAGATCAAAATCTTTGTCAATTCTAGTTAGTAAAGGAAGTGAAGATAGTAGTAGAAGTAGTCAAATTAGAGGAAGTAGTTCACCAAGTTAGAATCAATTAGTCTTATTAGGAAAGAATATCGTGTAGAACAAGATGGCATGGGTAGATCCCACCTTAAGGATGTCTCTCTTTTAAGGGGTCGGTTTAGAATATCCAAACCAACATTTATTTATTTTTGAAATGATATGGGAAATGAAGAATGTCCAAGACAATGATGTGAATATTGTGCAGTTGGAAAGGACCTTCATAGAATGCATTCTCTTATGGTACATGAAATATCAAAATACTACACCTACGGGACAAACTAGAACATGGGCGGAAGTGAGACAAGCTCTATTGAAAGAATTTTATATGCCTAATTCCAAGTCGTAGTGCATTACAGAGAAGAAGGAGATTAAGCAGATAGTAAATGAATCAGTTTGAGATTTCTATCAAAGATTTAAGGTACCGAAGGATCAGTTATAATTCCAAATTACAAATGAGAAACATACAGAGTGGTTTATTGTAGGATTATTGTTGCATATACATTTCCCTTTGATGTGACAGAAGATTGTGACACATGCATAAGCATTGTAAATTGCTATGAAATTGGATTCATCCCCTGTAGGATAAAGTAGCACAGGGATGGCTCAAGTACAGTCATAGTTAGTTGCGTTGACAATCTAGATGCAAGATATTGCAATCAACCTAGACACTTGGATAGAGATTGATCTAATCCTGCACGACATGTACATATTGTAGAGTGCTATAGCATGCGATAGAGGATTTCCCAAAATTGATCACGAAGTGGAAATAAAAGAGGAACATAATTTTACAGATGATATTAGCCAAAAATCATGATGAACAACCTAAGATAGAAACAAATATGCACAAAGGGAAGAGAATCAGAGCTAATGCAACAGACCAAGGGAATAGAATCCACCAATGGGTAAGGAAGCAACAAAGCCTCTTCCATTTTTTTATCCTGGAAAAGATAAAGAGATGTACAAGAAATCCATAAAAGAGGTAATAGGAGCATAATGGATATTATCAACTTTGACCATGCCACCTTTGTTTGACAGAATGTCGGTGTATCATATGCCTCTAGTCTATGACCATTCAGAGAAGCAAGTTGAAAAGTAAGCACTTTGCAAAGTTTCTTAAGAAGTTGTTTAGAGTTAATGAAAGATGAATATTCTTCAAGTATCATGTGTGGAATGATTGACCATATTTCCCAAGAAAAAGAGATACTTTTTGCACACAGAGAAGTTAACCAGGTGCACTGTAAAACGAGAAGAAATATGGAGTTCCAACTCAACGCGTAGATAGGATATTATGACATGGACAGTATTATTCTGGATCTAGGTTTTGATGTGAATGTCATCCCAAGATAGAATTGGGAGATGATACACTATTTGAAGTTGATTTGGGAAACAAAGACTCCATGAACTGTCGACAAGGAAATGTGCTCAAATTATTCATGTGTTACGATGGATTGGAATGAAGGTATGTGATCCACCAAAGTTTACTGAACTAACACCTATAGACTCTTTTATCAAATAATTTGAAATGTAGATTCCATATGAGAAAAGACTATTAGCCTTAGATGTCGTACTGAAAGTGACTTTAGCGAGATGGTGGGATACACATAAGGATAAAAAAAGGATTGGAAGCAGTGCAAAAGGTTACTATAGGTCAAGTTTGGGACAAAGAACAAATATGATATACATAAGTATATTGGATTGACTTTCCCTGCATAAAATATTACAAAATTTACTACGATGTGGAAATCGGTACCGAAACTGTTACAAGAATGGACTCACTTATTTATGCATACTCTGGGAACAATTCCAAAGAATTTGTCCATCGAACTAGAAGTGCGTAGAGGCACAGAAGATTGGGAGGAATTGACCAAGAACTTCAAGGTAATTTTTAATTTTGAAAATAATAATCCTTTGATTGACTCAGCCTTGCAGGTTATCAAGAATAATACTTTTTCATCAAAAGACTTGTTGGGATCAGTACCCTTGTATAGTGTGTCTAGAGTCACTGTGACAGTTGAAGAGGTATTTCACTATTATAATGTTGCGGAAGAAGATCAATATGGGGAAGATCCATGGAATTTTCATATACCAGAGACTGAATAAGAACGTGCAGTAGAGGGACCACAACTTTAATCAACAATGTACACCAAGCCATTAAGTACACATAAAGTAAATATTGGAACAAAAGATAAGCCTAATTTTGTGAATATAGGAGACTACTGGAGTGAGGAAACAATTGAGAATATTTTTGACTTACTGCCCAAGTATCGGGACTTGTTTCCAACTAATTTTTTAGAGATGAAGGGAATCGCAAGAGATTTGGGAGAGATTAAGATCCTATTGAAAGAGGATGCCAAACCCGTATGATAGAGACCCTATAGAATGAACCCGGCATATAAGAAGAAGGTAAAAGAAGAGATAGACATGATGTTAGAAGCTGGAAATATAGAACCTATTGAAGAATTAGAGTGGATCATCCCAATGGTAGTTCAAGACAAGAAAACATGAGCAATTACGATATGTGTATATTTGAGAAAGTTGAATGATGCTTGTTTACACGATCCATTTCCTACGCCTTTTACAGATGAAGTATTGGAGAATGTTGGGGCTCATGAGGCTTACTCTTTTACGAATGGATTCTCAGGATAACACCAGATCAATATTTCACAAGAAGACAGATATAAGACCACCTTTACGACAGAATGGGGTTTTTACCAATACACAATTATACCATTTGGGTTGAAGCACGCACCAGTGATATTTTCCAGAGTAGTTTTTATAGATTTCAAAGAGTTCATTCATAAGTTATTAGAAGTGTACTTAGATGATTGGACAATATTTAGTCTATTGAAAGATCTTGTTGAACTTCTATGCTTAATGTTGGATAAGTGTAAGTAGTATCATATATCGTTGAATTTTAAGAAATGCATTTTTTGCGTGCCTTTTGGAATTTTGTTGGGACATGTGGTGTGTAAACAAAGACTGTTAGTTAATCCTACAAAGATAGTTGTGATTGTGGATTTTCCACCACCAACTTTTGTGCGACAGTTGAGAGCCACACTAGTTCATATAGTATTTTATAGAAAGTTCATAAGAGGGTATTCACAGATTACAACCCCTATTGATAAATTGCTAAAGAAGGAAGTTAAATTTCAATGGAATGAGGAATTCCAGCAGGGTCTGGACACATTGAAACAAAAGATGGTCACTGCGCCAATTCTAGTTTTTCCTGATTGGAGAAAGGAATTTCTTGTTCATTTGGATGCATACTCTATAGAATTGGGATCAATTTTGGCTCAACCGAGTGAAGGAGAGATAGATCATCTGATTGAAGTTTAAAACAGGAAGTTATTATCTACTAAACATAACTTTACTACAACAGAATGAGAAGGTTTGGAAACAGTGTATGCCTTGTAGAAGTTTAGACACTATCTTTTGGGATATCACTTCAAGATGTATCAAACCATTATACGTTGATATACCTAGTTAACAAGCCAGTGTTGGGGGGGAGAATATGCAAATAGTTATTATTGTTCCACCAATATGACTTTGAAGTGATCGTGAAACCAGGGACATTTAATTCAGTAATGGATCACTTATTGCGCATATTGTCAAGCGAAGATGCATGGAACTTGGATGACAGTTTACCAAACGTGCACTTATTTTAATTCATATGGTTGATGACTATCTCGAAGACATAGTTCAGTTTTTGAGTATGAGAATAGCCCCACCAGACTTTACAGTGGCCTATAATAAACAACTAGTAGTGAAGAAATAATACTACTAGCTGATAGTAGGAAATCTATACAATTTAGGCACAGATGGTATTATGCAACGCTGTGTATTGGAGCATGAAAGAAATATAATGTTGTCAAAGGAAAATGAATGGGTTGGAACTATGCAGGAAAGGAAACAACTTAGAATATTTTGCACACAGGGTTATGGTGGCCTACCCTTCACAAAGATGATAAGGAATTCTATCAAATTTGTGATGTTTGTCAGAGACTTGGGAAGCCTTCCAGGAGAAATGAAATTACTTTAGTACCACAAGTAAATTTACAAGAATTTGACAAATGGGCAATGGATTTTGTTGGTTCGATTAATCCATTAGATAATAGGTCGGGATCTAGATACAAAATTACTACGATGGACTACTTAACCAGTTAGACACTATAGTGTAGAGACACTTGCATGATTTTTTTTTGAAAATGTAGTTACAAGGTTTGGATGCTCAAGAATAATTATGAGTGATCGGGGATATCATTTTATGAATAAGAATATTGCAGCTTTGATAGAGGATTTTCATCTTCATCATCAGAAGAGTAGTCCATACCATCCTTAGGAAAATGGCACAGTAGAAGAAATCAATAAGATCTTGGAACATGCACTGACAAAGGTTTGTAATGTAAGTTAGGATGACTTGGACTTAAGGATTCCAGTAGTGTTATGGGAATATAGGACTATGAGAAAGAAGTTGACATGGAAGAATCCATTCAGTATGTCTTATGGACAAGAAGTTGTTATTCCTATGGAATTCATAGTACCGATCTTGTGCATTGTTGCATTGATAGAGCTTACAGATTCAAACACAATTGAGAAGAGATTGCCAGAACTAATCGAATTAAAAGAAGATCACTTTGTCGCGGGTTTTCATCAGCAGATTCAAAAAGCACTTGATAAATATTGGTATGATAGACATATCAAGTAGAAGAAGTTCCATACATGAGACTTAGTATTATTGTATGACATCAAGTTTTTGCAACACCCAGGAAAGTTCCAGATAAATTGGTTAGGACCTTATGTGATAATATTTGTGACAGATGCAGGTGTGGTTCAGTTGGAGAAACTAAATGGAGAATTTGTGGAAGGAATAGTTGATGTTAGTCCGATAAAAATGTATAGGGATAGTCGGGCTTCCACGCATTGGCCCGAACTATGTAGAATGTGTACCATAATACTTGTATCATAGTGGATTATATAAAGAAAAAGAGAAAAATAAAAGAAAAAAAACAATAAAGAATTTCAAGACTGGAATTTGTGCATTAAGAAGACAAATTAGAATATGTTGCAGACAAGAACGAGGTAGGTGAACTGCACAGAAAGGAGAAAGAGAATATAAGGAAAGAAGACAAGATTGTAGATCTGCGTAGATAATGGTTGAAGGAATTAACGATTAAACATGGCAGGACATGCATTGAAGAGAAAACATGACGTCAAAGAAGTGGCATCGCATAGTCATAAATGAAAATAAGAAAGAATATTTTGATGGGATATAGAATATAATGCATGATCATCCAAAGGATATGAAGTTAATGAAGCAGTAAGGCAAGAAACAAATGCGAAGGAAAGTGGATTGGACAACAATTTTGGGCATGAAAAAGAATAGAAAAAATTGACAACATGTGATAAAAGCAGTTGAAGGGTCAAATGGACAAATACTATTGTCATTTGAGTTGTTATAGAGAGAAGTGAGAACAAAGAGCCAAGAAAACCCAAGCATATTCGATTAAGAATAGTTGCAGAGAGATATGGTGCCACCCAAAGCAGTATCAGCATCACATCCGAAGAAATAACACACTAAGCCACTGGTAGTTCTGATACAGGAAGAGACTCCAGGAACATCCATTTTAGAGCTGAGTTCGGGAAATTTTCCAAGGGAGTATGTACCCCAAAGAAAATCATCAGCAAAGAAAATCAAATTATAGAAGGAAGAAAAGTATGATCTCATGGAAATATAAATTCCACCAAGCATAATAATTGAAGGAGACATGCTAGGTGCAGTGTTGAGTTTGAAGTTTGTAGATCACGACCTGGTGGATGAGAATAAGTTTATGGACATATCCCCAAGAAACTATTTGAGGACATTCATTGATCTAGAGACATTGTTTATTAGAGTTGAGCCAAAGACTAGGGTAGTAGGATTGGAGAAATCAGGAAAACTGAACTTGTTACAAATCTCATATTTTGGTAGGAGCAACGAAATAAATGTTTGTGTGAAGATGTTGTTAAGTTGCATCCATGGTGGATACCAATGGATAGACATATCCATGTCGATAAAGAGTTGATTGCATGGATCACATGGTTTCCAATGGAAATAGAGGATCTGTCACCACTATTTACAGATAAGTCGAATGAAAAATAGTTGTCGGAGAGGATGAAGGATAAGTTTGGTACATTCAGAGCAATACACGAACTCGATGTAGAAAATATCAATGATGATAGCATCAAGTTTGCAATGTAAGTGTTCGCTTGAAAATTTATGAGAAAGTGTTGCATAGATCAAGTGCCAGCAGGAGCAATAACAATGGAAGAGAAGTGCATCAAAGGAATATAGATGAACTGGGCGAAATTTTGAGTCAACCAATTCCATATTAACTGCAGGGAAGGTCAATATAGAGGTATGGAGTTTCATTACGCATGGTTGTTGATACTAATAGTGTTATTCGCATGGAGAAATATGGAAGACTCAAAAAACAATTCAACAACAAATAAGCCATGTTTGGTAGTGAAATATTCCAACTTGTGGCATAATTTGCACAAGGAGAGACAACTAGACAAAAATATTCAGTTTTACATTTATAAGGAGGTTATTCGAGAGATAATACATAGAGGCCACAAATTTTACTACATGTGGTAGAAGCGTACAAGCCATTTGTGTGATTCAATGCAGGGCACCATCACATGTATATCCAAGGGAAGAAGGACCCAAGTCAGGAATGGTTTCCCACACGATACAGGGTCACTGAAGAAGAGATGGGACACATCATGAAATATTGGGATGATTATTGGAAGATCCCAATGATAGAGATAGAGACAGAGAAACTAGAGAAAAAAAAAACTTAAGATAAAATAAATAAATGATGAAGAGGAAGAAGAAGAATGAGAAGGTGAAGGAAATGGGATAGGAGAAAAAACAACAGAAGACAATATCGTGCCCAAGCGAGAAGAGGAAAGACACAGAAAAGGGGAAAACAATCCCACAACATAAGAAAATGAAAGCAGTAAGGGAAATAACCATTCAAGCACTCACAAAAGATGATATAGAACAGATTGCAGGCCAAGTCAAGGAAGATACCAATGAAGCTTTTGAGTGCACGGTGCAAAAAAAAGAGGAAAGGCATTTGGATATGCAAGTAAAGATTAATATGTTGCGACAAATTTTGGATTCTACTAGAATAACACTATTTCATTCAAGAGAACTAGTGAAAATGGTGAATTCAACACAGACAATAGGGACACAACAGATGACATCTATAGTATCAAGAGAAAGACAAGTAATGTAGATACTGATGAGAGCCTTAGAGCTCCCCATGATAGATTTGAAGGAGTAAGAAAAGACACTTAGTAAGAAAATACACTTAGTGATGTAGTAATTACAATTTTTTGCAGTGTCAACATCGATGGAGTTGACAAAGACAATCACAGAAAAGGATGTGTTGCAAGCAGAATTTGAGCAACTTAGGAAAGAACGGGATGAAACAGAATAGAGGACCAAGAGACTGAAATAAGTGGTACAAGGGGTATATAACCATATTCCAGAAGTGTTTGTAGAAGAAAACTCCCCCTAGAAGAGAAAGTTACAAATATTGGTGAAGCCATTCATGGCTTTCAAGAAAAGATTATTGATTTAGAGGTGTGTTGAACACCAAGTAGTCCAACATAAGAAAGGGAGGAAATGGAGCAAAGAGAGAATATGGTGACGACAATTGTTGAGAATATCAGGAGTGTAGTAGTAGAATGTGAAAATATTTATGTAGGATTCATAGGAGTTTGGACAAAAATGATGAAATATGCAAAATGACGGGAGTGTCTTGGGAAAAAGTTACAAGTGGCGCAGGATAAGGAGAAAAAATTTAAGGAAGTAATGCCCACAATGACACCAACAGAGATGATGAACACATTTACCAAAAAATGGAAACAATACTCAAAGATGAACCAACTGAGGGCACAACAGTAGGATAATGCACATAATATAGAATCATTACATGAGGAGGAGTTCAAGATAGAAGGGGAACATGTAGCTACGCAATGTGTCGCAAGGAAGGATACATAAGAAAATGAAGAGAAGTTGAAGACACATATTACAGTAGAGAGAACAGAGGAAATTTTGTAGCAAGAGACACACGTCAAAGAAAAGGTCGATACCATTAAAGAAACTATTAGAAGTTATTGATGACATGAAAGCAAGCCTGAAGTGGCTTCAGATGAGCCACATGTAAGTATTGGGGGCATGTTGGAGTAGGTCAGTTTTGGGTAAGTTTTTGGAATCACGCAGGAGCGGATCGCACAAAATTCTGGCAAAGGAGTAGATAGCACAGCATTTGTAAAAGGAGCATTGCGCGCAGAAAGAGGATAGCACATTATCAAGAGTCAGTGTGCAAGCAACAAAAGTTAGTTAGGATTTTTAGGACATTTTTTCCACTTTTTTATCATTTTGTAATGGGCTTAGCCCTAATGAATATGTATAAATATGTAATGGGTTTTTGGGTGGAAGGGTGATGAGAGTGAGTGGATGAGTTGGTTAGGTCATAAGTATAGTACTATTGTTTTTTCGAGTTGCTGAGTGTGACTTGAGTTGAATATCCATCGAGAGGTATGTGCACACTGTAGCATAGAACGAATTGGCTAGGTTTGGGCTTTAACTAAAGACTATTGTATGAGTGCAGTGTGCATAAATGTAATGAATACTATGAATGAATAAAATAAGAATCTATTTGTTGTGGACGTAGCCGAATTTGGGGTGAACCACGTTAAATCCTTGTGTCCTGATGTGTGTTTTGTCATGATATGTTTATTTATTCAGTTTGTTAAACACGTGTCATGGATGTTTAATGTTTAATATGAATATGTCTCTAATGATTATGCACATATGATTGTTGAGTCTCCATTTTGACACCTCTATTACCCTATATTATCCTCTATCAAGGTCAATTTTACCTCTGACATGTGCATATGTTGTCTATTTCCTCCACAAACCTACTTTGTGACCTTATCCATATGCATAAAGAGGTAACTTATGTTAAAACATGATTTGTTTGATTTATTGATTAAATTGGGATTAAATGGTTGATTATTTATGCTCCTAACTACTTTGACTATTATTAAGCAGCTTCATGACAAGGAATCACTTCATCCGGTACTACAGCTGGTCCGGTATTGCAATAGTCAACTGTTCTATTATGGTGCTCCACCTGATCCGGTACCAATTCCTTCTGATATGGTACCAATGATGTAGTGATATGGTACCAACATTTTGTTGATATGGTACCACCTCTACGTTGATTCGGTACCAACTTTGCGCCTATTCCGATACCACCATTGTGCTAATCTGGTACCCAGATCTATTATTGTGCTAGTCTGGTACTAAACCCATGTCTACTGGATTAACGTTTTGAGCGAGTATGTTGGTGATGATTTCAAGAAATTATTTGGATAGAAGTATCCTTGGATCTTTTTGAGATCACGATAGAATTCATCACTCATGCACTTTGTGTCATGAGGATGAAGTGCATTCCTTGAGATACAATATGATTCACCAATTGTAATGTTTTGTAAACAATTGATAATTATCCTCAAACCTTGATTATAACAGCTAACCTTATTTAAAATAGATGTTGTCTATATGATAGAGAGTAAGTAGAGAATGATATACAATGTTATGCTGGGAAATGAAATGTTGAATTATTTATTCACTTGATCAATTGAAGGAATATGAATGCTAGTTTGTGCAATTCATGGGTATGAGTAAAGTATTTTAGTCTGTAATTTCTTTAGAGGTACCTTGTTGGTTCGGCAAGGGCCCATCGCCCCAACCAAGGTAAGCCTTCATGTATATGTCCTTGTGTGGCACAATTTAATTGTGTGAGTGTGAAAATATGATAGTTGTGTGTTGCAGATAATTCTAAGTGCATAAACTTTCTTAGGTACAATACAGATTTCTAAAGAGATTTGATTTTGGATCAATGTGAGTGAACGATTATACATTGAGCATAGTAGATAATTCTATTTTCATTTATGCAGATTGATATTTAGTTAGCATAATTTGGATAGATTTTTGTGATTGTTAAATAAGCAATTTTTATTGTTTTGAATTTATGATTGTGTTGTTCTCAGTAGGTACAGGGACAATAAGAATTCATCTCTCACATTCATGCTCAATGTAATGAAGTCTTTGAATTGTATTAACTATCTCCTATATTGAGGAAGTTTTGATTGTAATTGATTAGGTTATGATTGGTTTCTATCCAAGAGTAATTAGAGTAAATTGTTAATTGCTATTCAATTGCTACAAGAAGCAAGGTCTCAGTTCATCTCTTCATTTCATGAGCCTATAATGACTAGACTTGTTATCTAAGAAAGAACCTTCTCAATTGAGTGTTTTTATTAGAGTTTTACTATAAGATTTGTCTTGCAAGTTTGAAGTTGTGTGAAGCATTTAGATATTCCAAAAGCAGAGTGTTATGTTATTAATTATTTTCTGATTGATCTAGATACAACAGACATAGATAGGTTACCTGTTTTCGACACATATAGTGTAATAACTCTTTTGATTATGAATCCTAGATTGACATATAAATGACTACAATATACTAAGCATATATATACACCAACATTTTGGCATCGTTGTCGGGGAGTTGTAAACGATAATAGGTAGAATTTTGAGTTTGATTGGTTTGATGAGTTTGGATTGGATTTAAGGACAACATGAGGGTGGAGAGAAGATAGTAATATGAGAGGTAAGAACCTGTGCATCCACTTTGGTGGGTTGCTCCAAAGTCATGTTGTCCTCTTACCTTTGGTAGCTAAAAGTTTTTGTTTCATTAGTATTAGAGTTTCTTATTTTTATGAGTAGACATGAGGATAGTAAAGGTAGATTTATTGCCTCCAAAATTTCAGAAAAATTAGAAAAACAGGCAACAAGAACCCCCCCCCCCCCNCCCCACCACACACACTAATTCAACTAAATTTTGTACAGGAACAATTCTCAGAGGAGAATGTTCAAAGGAATCAATTGAAACAATATCCAAAGGCACCAAATCTGAAGCCACTGTTCATCTTGAAAACATAATACAACAAGAAAGAAGGGAAGCACTGGTGACCCAATCAGAAGGAGGAGTTGGAAAAGAGACAGAGGTAGTGATAGAAGAGGTTGCATCTGCCATTGGGGAAACACACAAGGTATTGGAGAAATTGGATATACCAAATAAATTGGTAGTTTAACCATCACTTAGTGGGGAGACATCACCAACACCAACCTGTGCTATTTGGAGATATGGAAGATGAAGAGGTAAATGCAAACAATGAAACATAGACATTTGGATTCCCAATATTAGACATCGCAGATACGTTGCTATGAAGAACATTCTATTTTCCTCACTACCTCACTTCCATGGTATGTCAACAGAAGATCTTGATTCATTTTTGTTTGAATTTGATATACTATGTAGGAGTTATAATTACACTAATAATGCACAAAAACTAAAACTCTTTCCAGCCACACTAAAAGACTCAACATTAAGGTGGTTTATGATCCTAGGAGAAAACATTATCTTATCTTGGGATGGAATGAAGGAGATTTTCCTCTAGAAATATCAATATTACTGCAAACCTAGGGATGCTAGGAATGGCATATTTAAAATGCAACAACCTGAGTAGGAAAGTTTGGAAAATTACCTAGAAATGTTCATATACAACTACCAAAAGACAAAACAATTTTCCTTAGACAAAACTATAGTTAGGACCATCTTCCTAAAGGGTGTGAGGGATGGTTTTTTTGAGGTACTAAACCTCATTAGTTTTGGATATGTGTATCAGAAGTCATTTGCAGACATTGCAGAGTATTGTAAAAGGTACTCCTGCAACCAAGCCAAAACAGGAAAAAGTGTAAGGGATCCTATAAACAGAATTACTAAAGCCATACCAAGGGGTGTTACCAGGATAGAATTGGGGAATCTACTTGAAAACTTCAAAAAAAACATCCTCAAGACCATCATCTCCCAACTTGATACCATTAAAATTAAAAGAAAAAAAGAAGAAGAAAATGCTACTTTGGCAAAAAAATTCCCTCGGTGTAGGAAAAGGCATCCTAAAAAGGAATGTCCTATTAATGTTATCGAAATTTGTGGCCTATGTACAGAATATCACCCTACCAATGAGTTCCTTTCTTTACCTAGACTAAAATCCATTTTCAATGGAGGGGGAGAACCTTAGGAAACATCGTATCCCCCCAAGAGGGCATGGAGACAGAAAAATCCTAATATGTTTGTAGATCCCACCACACAATATTCACAACAAAAATGGGTACTTGCAATTTCTTACCCTCAATGGTCACCTCAACAACCACAAATCCAGGCTTGGAAACAAGGATGGATGGGGCCTGCATGTGGGAATGTTACCTTTCATCCAACAACCTTTCCCACCTACCCACAATACCCTTCCAATATCTCTCAGTTGTTGATGATATTTAATCCCCTTGCTCTTCTTCCACCTCCACAGTTGCAGAAACAACTTGAATTTCCTATGAACCCAAATCTGTAGCAACAAATGCAAGTTGCACCTATCCCAAACCCTCCTCAACCTACCCCTATTCCTGCACAACCCATTCCTAATCCAAATAATAGACCTACACAACCTGTACAAAATATTTAAGTACAAACCTTCCCCACTTATGTGATAACTCCTACTTCATTTAATGGAATTGAATTAATATCAGGGAGGGTTTTGAATAAACCAAATCCTACTGTGGTTATTCAAGAAGAAGAAAAAGTAGATAATCAAGCAGTTCAAGAAGAAGAACAAATGGATAACCAGTCATATGAAGAAAGAGACACCCCTGTACAATAGGAAATTCCTCCTCACACTTCTCACCCAACAGAAATACCTCAAAAAACTAATCCTCCCCCTTATCCAGAAAGGTTACTTGTGAAGAAATCTGAGGTACCTCTAGGGCATAATCTAGAGACTGGACTTAGAAACATATGTGTAAATATTCCCCTACTTTAGGCCATCAAGGACATACCTATTTATGAAAATATTGTAAGGGATATTTGCATTAAAAAACTAGAGAGGAAGAGGAAGGAGCCTCCTATTATACAGGTGGTTGGACAATTATCATAATTTATATCAGAAAGTCCATCTAAATATAAAGATCCATAAAATCTAGTGGTGACCATAGATATTAATGGTGTTTCTTTTCCAAACACACTTATTGATATAGGAGCAGCAATAAGTGTTATGCTGGTTGACACCATGAAAATGTTGCAACTAAATAACCTTAGACCAAGACAAACTTTGTTGGAATTAGTAGACAAATCAGTTATCATCCCAGCAGGAAGTCTAGATGATGTAATATTCACCTTGGCCTATTGGGAGTATCATGTGGATTTATTAGTGATTCATCCTAAATCCTCCAAACCAAGACACCCAATGGTGCTTGGACGACCTTGGTTGGCTACTGTCGATGCGTTTATCAGCTGTCGGTCTTGAGAGATGACAATCTCCAATACGAGCTAAAGTCAAAAACTTATTCTCTTTCCTCCTGCCCAACCAGCCACTGAAGTTCCTCTCTAGTTGGAGAATCCCTATGGGGAGGAGGACTGTACTGAGCCCTTGTTAACACTCAAACAAGTAAAAGGAGTTCAAGAGAAAACTGAAGAACAAATTTTAAGCCTGTTTTTGGCTGATACATAATGCATTGAGTACCCACAATCTTTTCCTGAATATACACATATCTTTAGCTTTGAATTCTAGTAAATCTAGCAACCCTCCACCTCTACAGTAGCCACCATTTCACAAGTAGATGAAGGGAAAGAATGTGTTGTCTAGGATTTTGAAATCAGCCCTGGAAAATCTTTGTATATCAATGCTAGCTTAGAAACATATCAGCAACAAAAATCAATTCAAATGATTCAAGGGAAATCTGGTGATTTTGCATTAGACTACTCTGACATGAAAGGGATTCACCCAGACACTTGTATGCATCATATTTACACTAATGACCAAATCATACCTATTAGGCAACCCCAAAGAAGAATGAATCCATCCTTAAAAGACATAGTGAAAGAATAACTCCAAAAACTCTTGCATACCAATTTTATTTACCCTATATCGGATAGCAAGTGGGTATCCCCATTAGTTATTGTCCTTAAGAAAAATGGTAAATAGAAGATTTGTGTGGACTTTTGAGAATTGAACAAAGATACCTACAAGGATTACTTTCCTTTGCCTTTTATAGACTAGGTCTTGGACACTTTGTCTGAGAAGAGGTATTTTTCTTTCTTGGATGGGTTTAGTGGTTATAATCGTATCCAAATTTCACCAGAAGATCACGACAAAACCACATTTAATTTCCCATGGGGTACCTATGCTTATAGGGTTCTTCCTTTTGGTTTGTGTAATTCCCCTGCTACCTTTCAAAGGGATGTCTTGGCCATTTTCTCTTATTTGACCCATGACTGTGTAGAAGTGTACATGGATGACTTCACAGTATATGGGAATGATTTCCAAGAAGAATTGGACAATTTGGAGAAAGTATTGATTAGGTGTAAAGAAACCAACCTTTCCCTCAGTCATGAAAAATCTAGAATGATTCTCACTGAAGGAATTGTTTTAGCTCATCACATCTTCAGTACTGGAATAAGGGTAGACCTTGCCAAGATTGACATCATTTCTCAAATCAGAATCCCTAGATCATAGAAAGAAGTCAAAATATTTTTAGGGCATGCTATTTACTATAGGAGGTTCACTCAGAATTTTACAAACCTAGTTGCCCCATTTTTCAAATTGTTAGCAAAAGAGGTTGAATTTTATTGGAATGAACAACATCAAATCTCTTTTGAAATTTTAAAAACAAATCTTTCAAGTGCCCCTGTTTTAAGAGGACCAAACTAGTCTCTTCCTTTTCATATCTGCATGGATGCCTCAGATACATCTTTGGGGGATGTTTTAGGACAAAGGGAAGGCCAGATTCCATATGCTATATACTTTGTCAGCAAGAATCTTTCACCTACTAAAGTAAATTACACTATCAATGAAAAATAGTTCTTGTCAGTAGTACATGCCATTAATAAGTTCATACACTACATAATAAGGTATGAATTTTTTGTACATACAAACCATTCAGCCATCAATTTTTTTATAAACAGACCTGTTACAACTGCTAGAGTGACTAGATGGTTTTTGTTACTGCAAGAATTCAATATCACCATTATTGATAGGCCTGGAAGAGATAATTGAGTTGCTTATTTCTTGTCTAGACTCATTCATACAGATGATAATACACTAGTAGATGACAATTTTCCAGATGAGAATCTATTTTATGTTTCTACTTACATTCCTTGGTATGCAGATGTATCCAAATATCTTGTAACATGAAATCTACCTCAGAATATGTCCTCTCGAGAAAAAAAAATTTTATCCAGCTAAGTGCCAATTACATGTGGCATGATGATTGTTTATACCAAATTGGGCCTGATTTGTTGATCAAAAGGTGTGTCCAGGAGGATGAGATGCATGACATCTTCAAAGCATGTCATGATGGGCCATGTGGGGGCCATTTTTCTGATAAAAGAACACCATACAAGATATTACAGCCTGACTATTATTGGCCAACTATTTTCAAGGATGCAAAGAAGCATGTGGCCAACTGCAATGATTGTCAGAGGATGGGAAAACCTATTGTAGCTGATGAGATGCCCCTCCAAGCTCAGGTAGTAATTGAACCTTTTGAGAAATGGGATTTGGATTTTGTAGGACCTATTAACCCTATGTCTCGATGGAAGAAGTACATCTTGGTCTACACAGATTATGTGACCAAATGGGTGGAAGATAAAGATTTATATTTTGCTAATGAACAATTTGTTGTAGATTTTCTTTTTGAAGAAATATTTACTCGCTTTGTTGTACCTCGATAAATATTAACTTACCAAGGAACCCAATTTATCTCCAATATGGTCAAATCTCTTACTGAACAATTTAAAATTAAACATAGAAAATCTTCACCTTATCACCCTCAAGCAAATGGGCAGGTGGAATCAACTAACAAGGTGATAGAATCTATTCTTACCAATACTATTCAGCTACATCATAAAGACTGGGTTGATAGGTTTCTTGAATCCTTATGGGCCTATAGAATGTCTTGGAGAAACAAAATAGGTCATACACCTTATGAGTTGGTATATGGGAAGCATGTGTTACTTCCCATAGAATTTCAAGTGAAAACCTTCAGAATTGTCGTGCAATTAGGGATGGATTTGGATGAAGATAAAAAACAGAGGTGATTGCAGTTGAATGAGCTTGATGAGATCAGACAAGATTCTCTTCAAAGGACTAACCTTATACAAGACAAAAGGACTAAATGGCATGATAAGTACATCAAGAAGAAGTTTTTTCAGTTAGGTGATTGGGCCCTACTGTATGATAGTAGGTTCAAGAATTTTAAAGGTAAATTATCCACTAGATGGTTGGGACCCTATGAAGTTGATACAATTTACGACAATGTTTCAGTTAGTAAAAAGACTATTGATGAGAATCAGACCTCCTTTGTCATAAATAGACATCGATTGAAGGTTTATAATAATCCTTTATCCAAAGAGGATTTTATCAGACATGTTATTCAAAATTATGAAATGAAATTGGTAAGCAAGGGAATTTATCCTCCTGTTGATCCACCACATTAAGTTTGTTGTGTGAATTAATTTGGCTCTGTACATATCTGTAAATAGGTGTGTCATTAGATAGAAAATTTGGTGTTACTAACAAAAAAAAGTTGATTTTTTTCTCATGTAGATAAATGAATAAAGAGGACATCTTCCAGGTGTAGGTCTACCCCTTTATCCAGTCCTGGTAGATCATTTTTGGAAAAGGAGCTAAATGGAGTTTTCTTTAAGTTTTTCAGACTCCTAAAAATTGAAAATACTGGCGAGCAGGAACTGTCACAGGCTCGAGAAAAATCCACAGGACAGTAGATGGAGTTTTTTTTAAGTTTTTCAAACTCCTAAAAATTGAAAATATCGAGAAGAAGGAACTGGCCTGAGCTCAAGATAAATACACGGGACAATAGATGGATTTTTCTATATGTTTTTCAGACTCCTAAAAAATGAAAATACCAGTGAGAAGGAACTGGCCCGGGCTCGAGAAAAATCCATGGGACAGTAGATGCAGTTTTCTTTAAGTTTTTCAGAATCTTTAAAACTAAAAACACCGGCGAGAATTAACTAATATGGGCTTGATAAAAATCCACAGAATAGTAGTATTTAGGATTATTTTATAATAAAACGGAAATGGCAACAAGAGCAGTGATCAACTTGGTTCGAAAAAGAGGAGGATTATGAATTTCAACATGAGGTTGTCCAGCTACAGAGTACCTTCTTGTTACAGAGCTTGGAGCCTAGTCATTGAATTATTTTGCCTCATTTTCTAACACTTCCACTACCAATTTAGAGTTCTTGTACCAAGTGATGTTATTTTTTTTACCTACATGGTCTTTCAGTAGAATAAAATCACATGTTCTCTTCTATAGCAGCAGAAAACACCAGAGATTTCTACAAAGTGCAGCCTACAAAGTTCTAGTCTACATAACACCACCACCAGGTACCTTATCCAATTCTCATCGAGTACCAAAATACAATTTTGTGGTGATCTGGTATTGGATAACATCTCTATGCTATTTCGGTACTGCAAAAATGTCTGCCTATGTGCTCATATGCTACTGTGGGAGAAGGCTTGTGCTATTCCAGTACTGGGAAAAACTCTGCACTGATCTGGTACTTCAACAAATTCACCCATGTGTTCATATGGTACTGGGAAAAACTCTACGCTTATCTAGTACTGCAACAAATTATCCCCTGTGTTCATCTGGTAATAAAGGATAAAGTCTGTGTTGGTCTGGTACTACAACAACTCTTTGCAGTGGTCCAGTACTAAGAAGTGGTCAAGTACTATGGTTTGATCCAGTATTGGAGATGAAGTTTGGTAATCCTTATCCTATACTCAAAGTTTTTTTTCTGCTCAATATAAATGCTTCAAGTAATAAGAGGTATAAGCTCACTATTTTTCCTCGTTTATTAAATAATTAGACTAATTATGTATTAAACATATGGTTACTCGCATGCATTGCATGCTCCCTACCATGAGCTTCTGCAAGTCCTCGTATACATCTCCTCGTATAGAAATCATTCATATGCACTCGAAATGTTAAGAGTGTGAGGTAATTATACCTCAAGACCAATTTCATTCTTTCTGTCTATAAGGTGAAGAAACGTCATAATGCCATGATCTAACATCGTTCCATGCGAATGATTTAAACCACATCTTAATGCATGTCAAACCATGATTCTATTCTAGTCATGATGACGTCAGAGGATTGCATACTTTTTAATTTTAGTCAAAACGACCACATCTTCTGTAGTCATTTCCCAAAACTACCATGAACATGATCTGACACAAACATCCATACGATCCTATAAGTTATTCATGAATTCAACGTATCTTACCTTTCCATCATTACCATGGATGTGGTCATTGCAATCTGAATCTTAACTTATAAATGCTCCTTTGGATGGCTTCGCCATCCATATGAGTGTTATTTACCTTTTTTATTGTCACACCATCTCCAATTACATTGTGTTATGTCCCTTCATATCATTTGCATACTCTATACCCTTCTGGTACTCCATCGTGGGCCACCCTGTTCCAGTACTAAACCATCGATTCTTCGTTTTGTTGCCTCATACACTTTATGAATTTATTTAAGCCATCGTGGTGGTTGATAGACACAAACCTGTGTTCCAATTATACAAGGAGACACATGAATACCAAGCTTGCATGGAGAAATTTCAACAGGTCGATTGGGTTCCATTTTTGGAAAAATTCAAAGGCTATCACGAGGGAGTATCTCTTGATTTTGCTCAGACATATAATGGAGAGAGTGTTTAGTTGGGGAGATGAAATTATGAATTTCGAAGGACACCATAGTGGAAGATATAGTCTTGCCTTCCTCTGGAGAGAAATATTTTAAGGGGGTGATCGTTGACAGAAATCTTTGTGAAAAATTTCTAAGGCTGGAGCATTAGGATATTTATTGGCCCAAAGGAATTCCTCGAAGATGCATTAAGGAAGAGTACTAGACGATGCTCATTAGTTTGCAGATATTTCTCACTTGCAAAGGGAGGTATGTTGTGACTTTCTTATACCATTTAAATCTTTTGTCACATTTTGAAGGAGGGCCACAAATCAATTTTCCCCACTTCTTTTAGATGAGCTTAGATAAAATGGAGAGAGGAGTTAAATCAACATATAAGAAACCCAAAACTAGTATCCATCACCATGGCCTAATAAAATTATTGGTTGTACATGCAATGAGAAAACAAGGCAGTAGTTGGAAACAACTCCTTCAACAAAAAAAAATCAAGAAGGAGTTTCTAAATCTATAGAAGAACAAGAAACAAAGGCATGTAGTGAGGGGTCCAGTAGAAAGACAAAGAAAAACAAAGGGAAGAAGTTAGGGGGTGAAGAAGCTGTTGTTACACCTAGTTCATCCTAGACTATTGATAAATTGGAAAAATATAAGTCTGTTATAGAGGATCCTACTACATTTAAGAAAAATAAAACCTCTCAACCTTAGAAAACAAGTCTGGCCCTAATCCCAAAAACAAAAAGGCAGCAAAGAAAGGACTTTGGGCAAGGTTAACGCTCAGATAGTGCTCCTGAGGAAACCATTGAATTATCACCAAAGCCATTTAACAAGTTAGAAAAGGCCCATGAACTAAACATCCAGAGCAGGAAAAAGTATCAAAAGAAGGATGTGGGAGAAGAACAAATATTAGAGGATCCCACTACATCTAGGAAGGAGAGGCCCTCCCAATCTAAGGAACCAAGTCTAGACTCGATCCCTAAAGGTCACTTTCCATGAAGTGGGAGGTGAAAAAGGAAGAAACCAGGTCAAAAGGAAGTTTCACATGGTGCCCCTGAGGAAACTATTGAGTCTCGTGCAACAGTTATTGTGTTTCCTCAAGAGTCGACTAGTGATTTGGAGAATACTCCTGAGGTGAAAAGGGGAAGTAAGGGAAAGATTAAAATGAGGAAGGTTAAAAAGAAACAAATCTCAGAGCCTACACCTTAGTCCTCCATAGTGGAAATGAGGAATTTTCAGCAAGAACAAACTCCAAAACCTACACTTCGGTCCTCTAAGGTGAAAATCGAATATGTCCAAGAGAAACAGGTCCCCATGCCTATATCTGCTACTAAGAAAAATAAGAGGAATTTATTTGAATATACTTCCACACCTGTTAGAAAATATGGGGAAGCCTCACTTCCTATATGAAGAACCACAAGAAGCATGGCTAAACAAATAATAGTTCCACATGTGCCTTATATTCTAGAGGGTCCTATTGATATTCTGACTTCTCCAGAGAAATAAAGTGGATATGGAGCAATGATTAGTGAGATTGAGGTGATAGTGACAGAAACCTTGAGAGGTTTAAGAAAGGGAAAGGAAGCCCGAAGGGAGGTAACTGAACAAACAACCATATCTGATCCTGTCAGTTCCCTGAGAAAACAACAATTGATAGTGAAGGTTGGGAAACTTACAAAAAAAAATGAGAAGTTGAAACAAGAGGTTACAGAGTATCAAGTATTGGATAGGCATATTAAGGCAGAGAATGCACAATTGAAAGAATACTACCTAAGGTTACAGGATGCACAAGAAGAAGTCTTTTCTAAACTCAACAAAGTTATACGTTTGATCCAATACACTTGGGTGATTAAGAAGGAGATTAGGAGTGAGGCCTCTGGTTTTAATATCCTACAACCAGATAAATTATGTTCAGACGGGATGGAAGACGGTTTAGTTTTCTAAAGTTTCAAGTATAAGTTTTGACATTTTTCCACAAGGACATGCAATGACTTAAGCATGGGGGAAATGTTGAGTCTCTATTTTGACACCTCTATTTCCCTATATTATCCTCTGTCTGGGTCAATTTTACCTCTGACAAGTGCATATGTTGTCTATTTCCTCCACAAACCTACCTTGTGACCTTATCCATGTGCATAAAGAGGTAACCTATGTTAAAACATGATTTGTTTGATTTCTTGATTAAATTGGGATTAAATGGTTGATTATTTATGCTCCTAATTACTTTGACTATTATTAAGCATATGAATGACAAGGCATCACTTCATCTAGTACTATCGTTGGTCCAGTACTGCAACAACCAACTGTTCTATTCTGGTACTCCACCTGATCTAGTACCAACTCTTCTTGATCTGGTACCAACACTACAGTGATCCAATACCAACATTGTGATGATCTGGTACCACCTCTGTGTTGATATGGTAACAACTCTGAGCCTATTCGGGTACTGTTGTTGCACTGATCAGGTACCCAAATCTCTTACTATGCTAGTCTGGTACTAAACCGCTTTCTACAGGATTAACATTTTGAACAAGTATGTTGGTGATGATTTCAATAAATTAGCTGGATAAAAGCATCCTCGAATCGTTTGGACATCATGATAGACTTGATCACTCATGCACTTCATGTCATGAGGATGAAGTCCATTCCTTGAGATACGATATGATTCACCAATTGTAATATTTTGTAAACATTTGATAACTATCCTTAGACCTTGATTATAACGGCTGACCTTCTTTAAAAGGGATGTTGTGTAGATGATAGAGATTAAGTAGAGAATGATATACACTATTATGCTAGGAAATGAAATGTTGAATAACTGATTCACTTGATCAATTGAAGGAATACGAATGCTAGTTTGTGCAATTCATGGGTATGAGTAAAGTGTTTTAGTCTTTAATTTCTTTAGAGGTGCCTCATTGGTTCGGCAAGGACCCACCACCCCAACCAAGGTAAGCCTCCCTGTATATGTCTTTTTGTGGAATAAGTTAATTGTGTGAGTGTGCAAATATGATAGTTGTGTGATGCAGATAATTCTAAGAGCATAAAATTTCTTAGGTAAATACAAATTTCTAAAGAGATTTGATTTTGGATCAGTGTGAGTTAACAATTATACATTGAGCATAGTAGATAATTCTATTTTCATTTTTGTAGATTAATATTTATTTAACAAAATTTGGATAGATGTTTGGGATTGTTAAATAAGCAATTGTTATTGTTTTGAATCTATGGTTGTGTTGTTCTTATTAGGTACAGGGACAATACGACTTCATCTCTCACCTTCATGCTCCATGTAATGAAGTCTTTCAATTGTATTAACTGTCTCATGTATTGAGGAAGGTTTGATTGTAATTGATTAGGTTATGATTGGTTTCTTTCCAAGAGTAATTAGTGTAAATTGTTAATTGTTATTCAATTTCTACAGGAAGAAAGGTCTCAGTTCATCTCTTCATTTCATGAGCCTATAATGAACAAACTTG
Organism: Picea sitchensis; assembly: GCA_010110895.2. Lineage (NCBI taxonomy): Eukaryota > Viridiplantae > Streptophyta > Pinopsida > Pinales > Pinaceae > Picea > Picea sitchensis. Next base: position 15,536 of record SNQJ01S0069247.1, on the reverse strand, counting down.
TTATCTAAGCAAGAACCTTTTCAATTGAGTTTTTGTTTGATAGTTTTACTATAAGCCTTGTCTTATAAGTTTGAAGTTGTGTGAAGCATTTAGATATTCCAAAAACAGAGTGTTATGTTATTAATTATTTCCTGATTGAGCTAGATAAAACATACATAGATAGGTTACCTGTTTCCGGCACATATAGTGTAACAACTCTTTTGATCACAAATCTTGGATTGGCATATAAATGAGTGAAACATACTAATCATATATATAGACCAATAATGATGAATGAATATATGAAATGAATATGTCATAGATGGTTATGGTTTTATGGTTTTGCGCACAAGATAGATGCATGAATGTTAACTAAATAGAAAGGAATGAATGCCTCATATTCCCCCATGACTGTGGAAACCTGGTTCATACACTCCCCATAGGTACCTCGGGTGAGACTTCACCTACTTACGGTTGATGCCAAAAGGGCCAATATATTTAGGGTTTTGTTGGTGATTTAATGTTGAACCTCGTGTTTTCCCACTACACGCCAACACATACCATGGTTGCACCAACTCCCAACTTACCATACTTTCCATCTCTTAACATTCCATATTTGACCAATTTTAAAAATGACCCTATTTTACATTATCCTACTTGGCCTAATATTCCCACCAAATTACCTTTAGACATCCCAAAGTTTGAAGGGAAACCAACAAAGGACCCAACCAACCACATCATGTCTTTCCACCTATGTTTTTCTTCTAATAGCATCACAGAGGATTCCGTTCAATTAAGATTGTTCCAGAGAATACTCATTGGTCCATATTCCAAATGGTATGTGGATGAGAAATCAAGGTCCCACACAACCTTCAAATCACTAGCTAAGGCCTTCTTATCCTTCTTCCAACTTCATTTTCATCATGACGCAGGTTTAGATATTCTCTGAATTCAAACAAACCATAGTCATTCACAACATTGATCACATTCATAAATGGCACCGAAAAATAAGCATTTTCAAGGTGGATACCACCCCACAACAACAATTATACTAGTTTCTTAAATCATTAGTCTCAGTCATAGCCAAGGATGTGGTCACTACTTTAACTAAAAATTAAGAAGAATCCATCACAAAGGATCAACAATTTGGCCTCATTTACTCCCAATTGGGATACCTCTACTTCATATTACAAGATGTTCCTCTCCCTCTACCCTTTGGTCAAGATAAACCAGGATCATCACATGTTGTAGTTGGGTTGATTGGGTCCCTGACTCATTTTAACCCATATTCTCAATCAGTAACCACATTTTGGGGCCAACCAATATTGCCATCCCTATTGGGGGAACCCATATTATCCTTCCCCTACACCTCCCTCAACTTTGATGGTCCCTATTGCTCCCACAATGGGAGGACACATACATGCAGCACCAAAAACCCCAATGCAAACACCACTTCCATGTCCACCACCTACCACTACATACACCTCCAATAGTGGGAGTGGAACATCCACCTTATACAATCAACATAGGCCCCCTCCACAAGTTAATTCATATAACCCTTTCCAAGGTCCCCCTTATCTATTTGGCCCACCACATGGAAAACAAAAGGCAGACATTAACTTTGTTCAACCCTCTCCCATTCAACAAGTTCAATCAATTGAATAGTTGAATATGAAAAATCAACCTAATCAATCCAACAATAATAGAAATAAGAGTAATAAAAAGAACAACATCAACCAAGGACAAGGGGGCAATCCCCAACAAAAAAACCTCCTAGTAGGGGGCAACCAGAACAATGGTAACCAAAATACTTAAGGGGGAGATAATAATGCCCATCCACATCAAGGGAAACAAAAACCTTAGAAATAATTTACCTTGCACACTATGTGGCGAGTATGAACATTATACCCACCACTTCCCTCAGATTCTCGATTACAAACGAATGAAAAAAATAAAATGAACGCACAAATACCCCCTGCATCACAACCTCCTCCACAGATACCAAAACATTATTTGCAAACCAGACCCCAGTGGTCCTACAAAACCAGATTCCTCATCAAGGAATCATAAATACTCAAAAACATTCTACCCCTAACCCACAACAAATGGGGTAATACCCTAACCTAGGTCAACCTGAACTTGGAAACTATGTGGAACACAACATTCTCCTCACCACTAAAGAGGAAGTTCTACTAAAAACTCATAGTCATCAATACGGTAAGCCTCTCAACTCAAATATGACCATATCAGACTCACCCTAATTATCAGTAGGACAACCTTTGACAATACCTCGTTCTAACACATATACTACTACCCAATTACCCCATTCACCTCTTTGTAGGAATGTACACAACCCCTATGCTAGGGAAGCACACAGTTGTATTCTGATCAATTATTTGTCTCAATTCCCAGCTACCATGTTTGTTTTAGAGGTTCTCCAAACATTCCCTTCATAGTGAAAGGAATTGCTCTCCCAACTGGGGGCATTCAACCCATCATACATTCATTTGATCAATTTTTATTTGGATAATGTGGAACCACACCTCCCCTCTTCAAATTCCAGTCAAAATTTGAAACATAATAGTACATCGGTGCATCATAGATGAAGGGGGATCTACATGTATTATTTCCAAAATTGTATGGAAACAACTTGTCACCTGAGATCATCTCTTCATCCATTACTCTTCATGGATACGATGGTTTCCCATAACAACCTAAAGGCCTCTACCAAAATGTTCCAGTTGAACTAGGGGGGGAATGTTTCTCATCGATATTGAAGTCATCAATGCCTAATTGGACTACAACATCCTATTTGGTCGAAGCTACATGTACGTCATGAAATTTTTTTCCTCTTTTGTATTTCACACCATGCTCTTCCCTCACAATGGGAATATCATCACCATTGACAAATTAATTCACTATGAACCCAATACTTCGGGGAACATAGATAACATTATCCCTCTTATACGATCCAACTTTGACATCTTTCCCATCATTGATGTCAGATCGAGAATCTTTCAAGGCCCATCACTTATGGGATCTTATCATGGAATTCCACCTCACCTCCCTACTACAAATTTAGCTCAGGTATACGTAGTCTCATCAGGTGGTGTTAATATTGAATCAGAAAACCCTAATGAGGAAAACAAACCTTAGCCTACCTCAGACACATATGCATGCTACCCATTCAAGAAAACTTGTCGATGACTAGGCAAATACCTATTTGGAAAATGGTCCCTTAGGCCATAATCCAAATACCATTCTTTTACCCACCACCAGGCATCACAACATATTAGGTTTTCCCGACCCTCACCTTACCAAACATGGTGATCAATATCTCAGTATGGTATCTAGAACCATGATCTATGGTATCGGTCCCATCCCTTCCACCTTAACTGAACGTTTTTCCCATGAAATCAATGGTTCAAAAGCCAACTATTCCAATTGATCACACAGTTAGGGGTAATGATACCAACAAAGGGGGCACCAAGAATAATATGTGTTCCACCTCTTATCCCCGGGCCTATTGAGGGGTCCAAATTCACCCGACAATAAGAAGGGGTCCCTGGTATAAGGTCCCAATTAAATTATACACCATTTGGTTTAGGAGTCCCATTTGGAATTTGACCTAGTTGCCATTATTGCTAACATTATTTTTTTGTTACCGGTTAAGGTCTGGTGTATCGATGCAAGGATGGATGCAATGCAGAGATGTAGATGAAGACCATGTATGTAAATATAACTAATATATTGCTAATATATGCTAACCTATCGTGGCTACGAGAAAATTTAAATTAATTGGTGAGTTATAATGCAACCAAACCTTAAAACAACTTTAACACAATTAGTTGTATAAAAAGAGAAATATTTAAAGCAATAACATATATAAGTGTATAATCCGATTAGTTCATATTACAATAACATATAATGTAACAACTCACGAAACTTAAGGCTTGGAAATATTCAAATAAATACCAATAACTGCAACGATATGATTATTATTGCATAAGAATTAGTCTACAGAAAACAAAGCATTCTTACAGTCCATAGAAATTGCAAGCATCTTCACTTGAAGTAGTTCAAAGCTTCGATCAATTTCTACACAAGATTTCTTCTAAAAATAATAGCCTTGAGGGCTTCTCAATATTCATTAATGTTGTATAAGTTCTTGAAATAGTTCTTGGGTCTATACAATGCTTGAAAATCCAAAAGTCTAAAAAAAAATTCTCCTTTTGAGAGTCTCTTTTATACAAATAATAGTAACTCATATTTTCCTTTTCGCCTTCTTCTTGAAGAGGCGGTTAAAAAATATTCACATTCCCTTATCTCATAACAAGTGGCACAAAAATAAAACACTTTAGGTTATTAGGAAAAAGATGAAAGGGAAAACAACAATTTGTCATTTTCCTATGGTCTTTTACTCTGGAGATAAGCCATCCAAATTTCCAACTGGTTATACAGTGATTCAACCAATCTATTTTTTTGTTTCCAACCTCTAGGTGATAACATTTGGCTAAATCATTATGCCTTAATGAATCTGTCGAATCCTTCCTTCCATTAAATATATACCTTCTATCTACGTTTGTGTTCTTCAAAATCCATGAGATAGCATATGCACAAGGGAATACCGCTAGATGTGCTTCTACCCAGAAAATTCATGATTTTATGATGTTTTTAAATTCTTAGAGTTCACCTAGGTCTTTTTCTTCTGTGGAAAATTTTGATTTCTTTAACATATAATAGACTTCCCACCATTTCAAGGTCTCTCCATCTTTGACAAGAATTCCTAATGTATTTTCATATATAGTCCTAACACTTTCCATATATGTTGTTTGTTGAGAGATGTTAGATGGTTCATCTCCCGCTGGTTTCATTATTGCTTTCTTTAATGGTGACATGTATGAACCTGCATACGATGACAAATGTGTAGCACGTTATTAGAAAGAATTAATAGAGAAATATTCACAACATGTCTTTCTTTGTATACAACAATAAATTTCCAATTGATATTGTGAAATACTTGGGAAATTTTCTAAAACAATTGAACAATTTTAAATGCAAATCAGAGGAATTAATAGTAACTCCTCCGAGTATTTCGTAGGAGTTAATAGTAACTCCTTCGAGCAATTGATAGGAATTAATATTAAATCCTCCAAGCAGCACTCAGAAGCGTCTTTATTAGTCTTGTAGGGTGTTCAGATGTTTCACAAAGAACCCCTCTGGTCTGCTTGGAGGAGTAACTAGTAACTCCTCCAAGAAGATCGAAGAATTTAATAATAACTCTCCCGATCATATTGGAGAATTTAATAGTAACTTCTTTGATATGTTCAGAGAGTTACTAAAACAATTTCAGGGACAAATTTTGCGAACATGCATCATGGTGGGGAACCATTCGACTAGTTTAGAGGAATATTTCATGGGCTTAGGGTCTATTTAGGTCAAGATTTTGTGCCCTAGATGACAATGGTAGGGGGTTCTACAATTAGTCGAACTAGAAGCTAGGTTTTTGGGAAATTTTCAATTACAAAGGGTGTAAGGTCTTTCCCTGAAGGTTTTTTAATCGAAAATTTCCTTGGCCAATGTTTTCTTTGATAAGGTAGGGACCAAGCCAAAGTTGTTGAAATTTCGTATGTTTCCCTTTATATTCATGTGGTTTATCCCATTTCAAGACTAGATCCCCAACTTCAAATTATTTCTCACCTGCATATTTCCTATCAAACCAATGTTTTATTATGTTATGGTGAGATTCAAACTTGGTTTTAGTCTTGTCGTGTATTTCTTCAAGGTTAATCAAGGTATTTATACGACTTTGGATAACTGGGAATTCTCTACCTCGGGACTATTGTGTGAGTTGGAGAGAGGAAAGGTAAATGTTCAAGGATAACACAACTTCTTTTCCATACACAAGAAACATAAGGTGAGGTCTCGATGGATGATTTTGGGGTGACACGATCTTCCTAGAGAGAACTTTGTAATGCATTGTGCCAATTTCTCTAGTGATCGACCATGGTTCTTTTCAGAATACAAATGATGTTCTTGTTTGTGGATTATGATAGGCCATTTCCTTGGGGGAAACAGTTAGTTGAATACTTTAAAATAATTCACTTTTCCAATGCATACTCAAATAATTTCAAAGATGAAAACTATGAAGCATTATCAAATACTAATGAGTTAGGAATACCAAAACTCGTGATAATGTGTTGCTCAAGAAAATTAATCATTACCTCTTCATTTACTTTGACTAAAGGAATTGCTTCAATCCAACGTGTGAAATAATCAGTTGTGGTTACAATATACATGTGTGTTTTGGATAAATAAGGATTTATCTCACCAATAATATCTATAGGATGGAGAGGAAAAGAGGCATTTCATTCTCCCCCTACTGCTTTTTGACATGCTTAGCATCTTCTCGAGTATGCATGAGAATCCTTGAAGAGGGTGGGCCAATAGTATCCCACTCTTAGAACTTTATGAGTTGTTGTGTCTCCTTAGAAATGACCACCAACTAGTCCATCATACATATCTTTTAGCACCTTACCATCTTCTTGTTTTTCAAGACATTTGAGAAACACTCCATCATAATTCTTTCTGAACAAGATGCCATGTAATAATTGATACTGTAAATATTCTAGTTGCAATTCTCTGTTTTTCTTAGCATTGAGATGATCAGGAGTGGTGCAATTCTATAAATAATACTTAATATCATTGTAACATGATCCTTCAATGGCTGGAACATATCGAACTTGCTCTGTATACATGATCTATTCATATTCCCAACTATCCTCTTCTTATTCTTCAGCATCAGCTCTTTGGGTTACTAATTTACACAATCCTTGACCCTTCATGATGTTGGCTGGTTTAAATTTGAGATCATACTCTTGCAGATCTATCATCCAATTTCCTCTTTTTTCACCCAATTCCTTTTGAATGAACAAGGATCTCACTTCAGGGTGTGGGACAATGACTTTAGTATGATTTTTTAGGATATATGGTTTGAATTGCTTGATTGCTTTATATATGGAAAACACTTTCTTTTCCACCAGAGGATAATTCATTTCATCACCTTGTAACCCAGTGCTCATAAACACAACATGGCATTCATCTCATTGTTCATCCTTTTGTGTGAGTATTTATACTAGTGAATGCTCAGACACAAATGTTCTTTTGAAAAATCAGGACTCCAAAGAGATGGCACATTGGCTATAGTGATTTTAATATTTTCAAATGATTCATTTTCCATAGGTGTCCATTTGAATTGTACATCCTTTTTAATCATCTTTTGTAAAAGTTTTACAATTTCAGCAAAGTCTGGAACGAATCTTTTGATGAAATTGATTTTTCCAAAAAATATTGCATGAACCTCTTATTGTGCAGTGGACCAATTTGTAAAATGGCTTTGCATCTCTCCGGATCCATCAAAATTATTTATTTTGATACAATGTCTGCCAATAAAATTCCTTTTGAAATGGAGAATACAGTTTTTTTGGGATTAAGTGAAATTATGTATTTTCTACAATGATCAGAAATCTGCTTGAGATGTTTTGGGTGCTCTTCTCTTTCTTTAGAATAAATTGTAACATCATCAAGGTGAACCAAAATGATTTGACTGATTAATCCTTTGAAATCAATGTCCATTGCTCTTTGAAATGTGGCTGCTTCATTCATAAGACCAAAAGGAATTATTTTGTAAGCATAAGTTTCCCATTTAGTTCGAAAAGTGGTCTTTAATTGGTCTGGTTATGCCACAAGAACCTGGTTCTATCTTGAAAATCCATATAGTAAGGAGAATAGTTGATATCCAAAGATGATTTGCAATATTTGATCCATTCGAGGGACTGGATATACCTATCAACCTAGATTGGACGAATGTCTATCCTTTGCGCTCAGATCCGACGACTTGGGATCTGTTTCCTCCTCAGCGCTCTCCTTTTCTTTCTTGGACAATGATCTAACGGTCCAGACTCCTTCCAACAAAAAATCTGACAACGGTTGTCTCTCCTCCTGAGATTCATTTCTCAAACCCCTTTATCCTTAGAGGATTTCTTCGACACTTAGTCGAATTTCAGATCTATGCACTCCTTGCAACAGATCGCCGCGTCCCTTCACGAGAAAAATCAAGGTATTTCTCCTGAGCTTTTTGAGTCAAATACTCTGTCGATGTATTCCTTACACCTAGGTATGCTCTGAACCTCGAATTTTTTCCCTTTCGACAACAAATCCCTCAAAAATATTTCTCTTGTTAACCACTAACATGGCCCATCCAGGCTCAGTGTCAAAACCATGGATCTAATACCAATTTTTAATGTCCCCATCCACCAACAGGCTGGGAAACCCCACTACTATGACACTTCACTTAGCTCTGATACTCATTTGTAACATCCCCAGCCACCAACAGGCTAGGCAATGCCACAGAGGAACACACACACACACACACACACACACACATATATATATAACATGCATTTCTAATGAATTAAAAACAAATAACACAAATTTAATGTTTCCATACAAACTCAAATGTAATTGACAATAATTCCTACATGTAACGGAACACATGATAACATTTCAAGAATCCCATACATGCATAACATACATAATTAAGCACAGAAATGATACTTATATTTTAACTGGAGTAAAACCACCAACTGCGTTCAGACCTTCAATGAACCTCCCAGCTTCTCATCACTCTTAGCAATGGGTCACCCCCGAGTTGGGACTAAACTCCATTGGGCAAGGGATTCCTAGGCTAGGGAAGGTCAATAGGAAATTCACACAGTTTAAGAAGAAGGATTCTCTCCCAGGAGCCACTTACACCCACTGCTCACAGACTCTCATTCCCCACATTCCTATCCCACCCCAGGAGTATACACCTTCACTGTCACACATTCCATCAACTGCTCCACCTCCCTTACCTTGGGCTTCAACAACAGGGTGGACCAGAATTCTTAGAGCTATGTAGCAGCTACAGGACTCCATCCAGGAGAACTCACTTCCTCAACACACTCTCTCACTTGGAGAGAGTTTCTCACAGTCCTGACAACCTGCTTCTTCAATCCACAACAACCTCTCTCACCTGGAGAGAGAGTTTCTCACAGGCCTGACAACCTGCCTCTTCCACCATGGGCTTAACAACCTGCTTCTTCAAACCACAATAGCTAATTCGGGTAAGGCAAGGGATGTCTTAGTAATTTACAGAGGTGTACAATGGCCATGGGTTCAACAATGGAAAAAATGGTTGGTTGCATGCTTGCTCATTACATGAGTGAACTCGTGAGGAGAGATGGGGAAAACTGGTCTAGCATAGAGAAGATGGTGAGAGCGTGCAAGCAAAAACTGTTTGTGCATGAACCCCTTTCCATGAGTAATTTCCTCCCTATGCATGAGTGAGTGTGTGTGCGTGAGTGCCCCCCCAACAGAAATTCCCCCCTTAAGACTGCATGTGCCTGAGCCAACACATGTCACTCATGAAGCACATTCCTTCCCTTTGGAAGTCACATGTCCTCCCCAAGGAACTTAGGATAAAAACATATCCTTCTACACAACTTTTCGAATAATAACAAATTATTATTCTCTTCGACTTAAGCCCCTAGAATTAGCCCCTATTTCCAGCCTCTTAGCCCCATCTCCCTTACCCAAACTAGTGGAGTATAGTCCCCCATTCTCTTTTATCATGGTCGTTCTACATGCAATGATGTTTTTATATTAATAATATGAATATTTACATGTACAAAACAAGCTCCTGGCCTTTAACACCTAGACTCTCTGGCCTACTAACACATAAGCCTACCAACTTATAATTGCCCAGCTCACCAGCCTACAAAACATGTTTACAATTCATAATACAACTGGGGCTCATCCTATGGATATTACATATGGTGTGGTCGTGTAGGAAACAAAAGGTAGTCTCATTTTCAACTACAAAAGTGGAATATCGTGACAGCATTCAAGTAGTACTGAAGCAGTATGGAATTGCCAACTTTTGGGAGAGATTGACCTTCCTATTCAAACCTTGACTATAATCTATTGTGATAACTAGAGTGTCATACAGATTGTTTTCAATCATGTTTCCCACAATAAGTTGAAGCATGTTCAGCTCGATGCTCACTATTTGAGACAGTTGGTTCATGAGAATGTTGTCTCTCTTGAATATTACAGAATAGAATATCAAGTTGTTGATATCTTCACCAAACCTTTATTTGAATCTAGATTTATAAAGTTTCACACGATGTTGGGGCTTCAGAAAGACGAAATTATGGGGGGGTGTTCTAGTGACATAATTTCACCTATTAAAATGCCTTATTTTTGTGTTGATGGGGGAGTGTTGGAACATCAAGAATTGATGGTTAATTACATATATCCTGGGTTCATTCAGTCGAGAGGTCGACCTACATCTGGATGAATTCAATCGATCGATTGACAAACAAACCACACCAGTCATTCGAGTAATCGATGTGCCTGTCGATCGAACATTTGATCATCAATCGAAGAAAATTGGGCACTGGATCAACCACCCTAGAAAATTGACTATGATTTGGATGTGTAGGAGGTCATGTCAAGTCCTTTAGATATGAATCTATATAGAAAATTTTGTAGATTCAACTCTAACAGTCGACAGTTACATGTGGACAAGATCTTCCAGATTCTATGGAAATCAGTTAGATCTTGAGGCTATTAAAAGAACACCCCTTCGGTCATTATCAAAAAGTGAATTGATATTGTGCAATAGATAATGTAGATCAAGATGTACAACATGCACTTTGATGTTTTGATCACAATTCACTCTACTTAAGTTGTAACAGTGCTTTAGACACCACCTTCTATCTTCAAAATTTTGTATTCCTCTTCGATTATATGAAGTAGTGTGTCCTTTGCTTCATGTCATGTTCCACCCTATTCCCCAACATTAAAAATTTCCTAATATAGTAAAATAAATGATTGAGCATTGTTGTTCTAGACAACCAATAGTGAGACAAAGTGACAATAAAGAGAATGAAATTCTAAGTGTAGCTAGAGAATGAAAACATGGAACCTTGTTGAAAAGAAGAGAACACCAAGGGCAATGTTATTACAAGGGGGGAGGAAATGAAATATCCTTGTATCAATGCTTTGAACTTGATCTTGTTTATATTGTAATTATGCTTTTCATTACTATGATTTGCTCCACACCATGAGGTGGTTTCCATGGTAATTTTGAAAGACATATAAACATAATCATTTTAGAATTTAGTACAAGGTTCCAAGGTTGACTAGGGAGGAGAAAACCTATGGGGATATGATTCCACCATAGAGGAAAGATAAGGGGATAAAATTGGGGATTGACCTATGTTTTATGAAGGTTCCATACCTTATCCATAACCCTCGTCCATGTGATTATCCTATTTTTCATTTTATCCTAAATGTTTATGCTAAATTAATCAAGAACCTAGTGAAAATAGGTAATCACTAAAAGTAACCATGACCTCCTGATTTGTGGTAACCAAATCCTATCTTAAAAGAATCAATAAATGAGTGGATGTAAGACTCTTAACTATCACCCCATTCATCCATTCATTCATGCAAATTCAAATTTGAAGAGGAGAACCTGGGAAAAAGAGGGTTCTTGAAGGAACAAAATAGAATTCTTTGGAAAAAATTGCATCTCACCTATTGTAGGATCCATGGAGTGACAAAAGAAGAATTTATGGATGAAATTATACAATAATAATAAATAGGAAAGATCCTATTAATATCCCTTTAGGTTGGTGGGTTTTTCGGAGCCATACAAGATTCAAATTTGTTGTCTAAGGAGCATAACTCTATTGAAGTTTTGATTTGAAAGAATATAGTAATAGGACCATTAATACACATATTGAAGAGCACAAATATGAAGGAGAATCCTGAGGGGATATAGAGCATAGAAGGGATCCTTCATGTGTTGTATGGAGTAGTAGAGTGGGTGCCAAAGACTAGTCTACCTAAACGATTAACTTGAAAACTTAGTAGTGGCTCTTTTGGAGGTTCTTGGAGGATTTTGGTAAAGATAAGAGTGACTTGTGATCCCTAAATTTATTGTATTCACCATATAAGTATCATATCCTAGAATAAGGGTGGCATCTATAGAGGATTTCCTATGGTTCAAAGGAAAATGGTGTACACATAGTCAATTGCCTTGGAGCTGATTTTGTAAAAAGATAGGTACATTTATCTTTATCTTTGATTTTGAATTCATTCATGAATATGTGTATATGTATGTTTACATTATTTACTATGGGAAAATTCCTTGGAAACCTTGTAGATCTTGTGGGTGAAATGGATGATGTTATGCTTGATTAGTTTTCAAATTATGTGTAGGAATGTATTGGTAAACTTAGGCATGCTAACAATTTGACTAAATCACTCCGTGGAGGAATGGTTCCAATGTATATTTGAGGTTTATATATAGTGATTATAATGACCATGTATCTCCCTAAAAATTTAGTGGGCAGTTTTCTTTTAAAAAAAATATGAAACTAATACCTTTTTCTTGTAGGTATACATCATATCCCTAGTTGTTTTCTAAGTGTATATGATTGTAAATTTTGGAATACAATTTATTATATGATGGGAATGATTCCTTAATTTCTAATTATGTCATTAAGTATTCTTCATTTATTGTTTCATAGTGGTTTTAATTAGAATACTTCTTGTAGCTTCTACAAGTCAAAATTATGAGTTTTTTTAGCCTTTCAGGATATGCTCCCTACTTTTATGAAGGACAATAGTGACATGGTCACTAATTTACTTAATAAAACCCATTACCAAGCCTCTCATTCAGTACTCTCCTTTATGACATGCATGATTATGTCCTGTAGGTTCTTATTTAGGCCTATCTTGATTAATTTTGTGGTTTTGAAGGTAGAAATGATGGTTTAAAGGGGTAATAAAAGTCATGAATGAAAAATGGAATTAAATAATTATGTTAGTAATATTTTATGATGTATTTTAAGGATTTTATGTTCATTAATTTATTTTCAATTGCTTTCTTAGAGAAACAGATATTAAAATCCCCCATACCCTTACCAAAATTATGTTTGTTATGTATGAAAGGTTGTTGAATATATTGTGAATGTTATTAAGCGTTTAAATGAAGTGTATAACTATGTTATGAGTTGTTTGGATCCATGAATTATTCCATAATTGTCCTCCTTGGAGGGAAAAAGATCTCATTCCCCCTACCCTTGAAAACCTATAAAGCAATGCATAGAATGATTATGTAATCATTATTAACAAGTTTAAATATTATTGTGAGGAATTTACATCTATCATGGGACGGGTTATTTAATGTGTATACCCCAATACAAGTGATGCTTATTCTCCAAGAATTTATGTCAATCTTTGTTACCATGCATGTTGTTGTTCCTGATATTGATTCCAAGGCTCAGAGAATAATGTCAGGAATCAAAGATTTTAAATGAAGTGTTTTTATGAGTGCTTTTTTTTGCCTTCAGTTTTCTGAGAAATAATCTTTAAATGAAATTAATGATAAGACAATACAAAGGTTGTATCTCGTTATTTGAGTCAAAATTATAATGTTAAATTATGTAGAAATGATTTACAAAAATGTTAAAACAAAGTCAGGTATCAATTACAGATAATTCTTGCCTTGTTTGCAGTAGAAGAAAAGTAGAAGATGCACCCTTGAAAGGATATAAAAATGCAGTAATTCACACAAGTCATAGGTCTTGTTTTAATCACAGTAATAATAGAGGAAAATTTGTTATTGAATGAACTTCTGATATATTATCATCATAGTAGACATTCTACTAAATTGTAGTCATTCACTCTTCAAGAACTACAGAAAGAAATTCGAAGAGATGGAAACATAGAGGAAATGCATAACTCAAATTGAACTAAACTTAGAATCTTTGTCTGCACTTGTATTGATATTCAAAACAAAACAAAAAAATTACGTTCAGCAAGAAGAAGCCTCCAATAGATCTAAAATCTATCTATTTATACAAAAGTTGTCTCAACTAAAAACGTTGGACTTCCCACAATATCTTCCTAAAAATAGAATACAATCTGAATGAAATAACAACATGAAACTATTGTTGAGTTTTGATTTTATGTGTTGGTGCTTCATCTGTCCCTTCATTTTCTCACAGATGCACTCGTTTTCCTTTGTTCTTTGAACTAGGTACACGTGTCCATTAATGTCGCCACAATCATTGGCTTACTGTCTTTTCCATCTAATTTTGTTTCCATCTGTCCCTTCGAATGTGTTTATTGGGATAAAGAATTGCATTTGAATATATGGGGGTTGTAATTGGACAGGTATCCCAACGATGTCTTGTTATGGGATGGCTATCAATTACGTGGAAGAGTAATTGTTCACAAAAAGGATGACGTGGGGACAAGTGTCCAATAAGGAGGTGGGATGAGTGGATGCAAGAATGTAGGTGGTAGGGATAGATGGGGTAAGTGACGTGTAGAGAGAGGGGAAGTGTAGATGGTGAGGCAGGAGAGGGAGAGTACCGGTGGAGAAAGTGGACATTGTGTATGTTCTTTCATTTTCTCACATCTACAATCACTTTTTGTTTTTCATTGAATTGGGTGCACATTTCCATCAATGCTACCATGAATCTCGACGACTCAATCTTCTTATTCAATTCAAAGGAGAACATTTTCTTTTGTACTAGTGGCAACGTTTCGTGGTGCCATAATCCTTAAGGAAATAAAACTAGCCTGGCTATAAAAAGAGACGTATGTAATCTTTTCACTGAATGAAAAAATACTAATTGCAAATGGTAAATAACTTTGAAATTCGTAGTGTTTATTCATAAATTCTATTGTTCTTCGTATAGATCTACTGATGAGGAATTTATTAGAAACTTAATGGAATTTATTACTTGGTGATTCACAATATTTATTGAAATCATTAACCTTAATCAATCATAAATTCCATTGATACTTCAATGGTTCGACGTTCAGAAGATTGATTATGACAGGGTAGAAATTACCTGAAGTCCGAAACTACGGAGTGAGTAATTAATACTTAATCATGATTAACCTAAGTTATTGATTTTTTTATTGTTAAGAACCAAACATCAATATAGCATAGAAAAACCTCACGAAAAGTACTCAACGCCTTGAAAAAGAGATAATTTCAGATAATAAGCCTCTTCGAGGGGGAAACCTCCTTTTACCCCACTTAAATGTTCAAGTACAAGATGGTTCAAAATGAAAAGGTCTCCTTGGTATATATATATAGGAGACTAGGAGGTATAATTACAACTAATGGCCTAAAGACGACATAAATAAAATAACATTACTAATCTAATATGCCCCAATTAAGGGGTAATGGGACAATATTAGGGCTTAACATGCCCCTCCCCTTGAGACAAGTGTTGTCTGCAACACTTGAGTAACTATGGATGATTCTATATAAAAGACTCATCTTCCCAAGTGGAATCTTCAGCTGGTAGCTTCCTCCATTTAATGAGATACTCTAAAATGGATTTATTCCTTAGTTGGCGAATTCTTGTGTCAGTGATGGATTCAGGCTCCAATATGATTTTTCCTTCCTCGTCAAGTTCTAG
>SNQJ01S0069246.1:80048-104786 GCA_010110895.2 Picea sitchensis | reverse complement strand
TATATAATATTTATGTTATTATTTGTCATAAGTATTATATATATTCAATTCAATAGAAGTACCATAAATATTTAACTTAAAATTGGATAAATAAGAGACTCATTTGATAAATAACTGTTTTTAAGTCACTGCATGACTCCATCTGGCTTTCACAGTTTTAAGCTCTTGTATTATTATAAGCTCACAGTCTTAAGCTCTTGTATTATTATAAGCTTAAAATAATCTTTAAAATTTGAAAGGGAAAATCAATCCAAGAAATCACAATGCAATACTAACTCAACGCCCTAAGTTAATACTTTGGTAAGAAAATATATATGCCTTTGTAAGTCTGTAATATATGGATATCTTTATAGTAGTATAGATTCATATACATAAACATAGATCAATATAAATGTTTATTATTTTAGATTATTTGTATTTTTATATGTTAAAATGATCACTTTTTCATCTTTATTTATTTAAAAAAAATAGTTAAATTTAAATGAATGGGAGAGAACTTTTCTAACCAGTTAACTAATTCAATCTTCAACTATTTGTTATATATAAATTAACCAATTTACTAAAATAATAAAATAATCCATATTTGTATGGCATGCAAAGTAATTCATACCAAGCTGCTCCTCTTAATATCATAATGGATTTTCATACCAAATTTTAAACAAAACAAAAAATTATATATATATATATATATATATATATATATATATATATTTGAATAGAAAAAGTTGGTGTGTAGTTTAGTAGTGATCTTAAAAATAAATTATTATTATTATTATAAAAAAATTATTTAAAAAGAAACCAAAACTTCTTTAACAATGTTGTAATATCATAATTGATTTTACTTTTCAGAGTATACTTCATTAATAAAAGATTTATATATAATATTCAGACTAAATTTTTATTAAGATATTTTTTTTGTTTTCTCATAAACCTTTGTCAAACCAATTGAGTGCCAATAATTTGTAAAGCAATAAAGAAATATTTGACAAATTTAAATGATAGCAGGTAATTAAGTTATAAGATCAATCAGACAATATCATTGAATCAATTTATTACTAGCTCCAAAGAGAAAGAATATACAACAGAAGCATACAAACTGATATAAATATTCAGATCTAACCTTACTTGTGGAATTTGTTAAACAACTGATATAGAGATATAAAGCATAAGAGTTGTTGTAGGTTGTTTCTGAAGTTGATTCGCCCAACACAAAATGAACTCGACCATCAGTGATAACTCGACCAATTATGATTTTGGTCTCTCCACATAAGAATACGCCGAGCCAAAAAAAAATGTATCAGCCCACGGAAATGCACAACCCAATAGTGTAGACAATTTGTCCCAGGTCTCAGATTAGTCGCCCAGTATGTGTAGATATTCCCAACAAGGGGTGATTACTTTGTCAGCCCCAAATTCGACCCTAAGGCTTCTAGATTCGACCCTAAGGCTTCTAGATTCGACCTTGAACTCAAGACAACCTCCTTCCTCTATTCGACCTCCTCAGGCACAAATCGCTCCATACACAAACAAACTCGATATCTATTGGCAAAATTCAGCCACCACAACATAAATCTCAGCTAGAATAAGAATTCAGCCACCCAAAATGATAAAGAATTCGGCCACGCTAAAGCAAGAAGAAGAAATGTGAATGATCTCTTCTCAATGACCAGCGGGCTGGATAGTCTCACTATCTAAACCAATCTCAAAAATTTCTCCTAGAGTTTTAGTCTCAAGAGTTCTAAAAACTACAAAAAAATTTCTCAATATTATTTTAGAAAATGACAAGCAATAATGAGAGAGGGTGTCCTCATTTTCCCTTTTAATTCTTTGGTTTACTGTTTTGTGACCATTTTACTTTTTAATAAGTTTAAGTGACTTTTCATATTCTCCATAGTCACTTAGGCGCCCTATTACCACTTACTCAACATCACCTTTTAAAATTAATTAATTCTCACTCCAATGATATTAAATAAATATTAATTCTCATTTTCCCCTAGCCTACTAGAATTACTGAGGATATTTTGCCAATCTTCTAGAAGACTCATTTGGAATGGAACATTACATTCCTCATTTCTCGAGATTGCTTGTCCTCGAGCAATTGCAAATTTGGATGTTGCAATATCGACGTGGCATCCTCTGATGGTAAATCTCTCCATTTGATGAGGTATTCCCAGATCACTCTGTTATGCACTCTCCTCTCTCGAACCTCCAATACATCCTTAAGAACTAGTAGTAGTTGTCCCTCTTCATCCAATGGAGGTAACTCTGCCGAAGTAATAACCTACTACCCCAACACCTTTTTGAGGCATGAAACATGAAACACATTATGAATTTTTCTCCTCTCCGGCAACTCTAGTTCATAAGCCACTTTGCGAACTCTCTGAACCACCCTGTAGGGTCCATAAAAATGTGGTGTAAGATTCTCTGCAACACGCTTCTTCAGTGAAGACTGTCTATATGGTTGTAGTCTCGAGAAAACCAAGTCTGCCACTTCGAAAGTGTGCTCGACCTTGTGAATTCTACATATATATGTATATTGTACTTGAGAGCCTTGAGTATGTACTAACTCTCCTAGATCTAGTCCTTGGAATTGGGAGTCATGCTATCCCCAAATGCCAAGTCAACAAAAGAAGGAGTATCATAACCATATAATGCTCAAAATGGCATCATGTCGATGGACATGTGATAGGTGGTGTTATAACATAGTTCTCCCAACTGTAACCACCTCACACATGCCTTCTACTGCTCGGACACGTAGTTACATAGATATATGTCTAGCCACTTGCTCACAATCTCCATCTGTCCTTCTATATGATGGTGGTAACTAGTGCTAGGGGTCAACTCTATGCTAGCCAACCTGAAAAACTCCTATCAGAATGCACTAAGGAACTTGCTCTCTCTATCACTGACAAGATATCTAAGTAGCACGTGAAGTCTGAATATCTCTCTAAAGAATAAATATGATAATTGTGCTTCCTTATACTTAGAGGATATGGAAAAGAAATGTGCAAATTTAGTCAATCGGTCGACCACTACATATATACAATCCATGCCATAGACCTTTGGTAATCCCATGATAAAGTCCATAGATATGCTTTCTCACTTCTGCTCTAGCATGGGGATTGGTTGTAGTAACCCTGGAGGATGGGTATGCTCTGAGTTTTTATGATGACAAGTCACTCACTCTCTTACATGCTTCAATACATCATCTCCCAGGCCCTTTCAAGTGAACCTCTCTTTGATCTTCCTGTAGGTTTTGATGTATCTCAAATGACCTCTGAGTAGTGCATCATGCATAGCCACCATGATCTTCTCATATAGTATCGATTTCAAGACTAATTATATATGGCATTTGTAGTAGATGATGGAATCCACCACTTTGTACCTGTCATCATGTACATTGTGGTCCATCACCTCACAAGCGAATTTTTTCTTGGAATATTCCACCAAGAGATGATATTTTCAATCAGCTGAAACCTCTGCAAGTGAAAACACCTCTAGTTTTTTGGAGAGCGCATTTGCAATTGCATTCTTCTTTCCCTTTACATACTCAATGTCGAAATGATAGGCCTATAGTTTGCTAACTCAATTGTTTTGCCTTCCATTCAATTTCTTCTGCCCCAGAAAGTGCCTCAAGATGTTTTGGTTTGTCTTAACCACAAAATTTTCACCTACCAGGTATTGACTAAACTTCGTCAAGGCATGCATCATGGTGAGAATTTCCTTATTGTAGATGGATTAGAGTCTCTCTGACTCTATGAAATTTCTTCTCTTGTCTGTTATCAGATGCCTCTACTACATCAAAATTGCTCCTATCCCCTCACTTGATGCATCGCACTCAAGCACAAAGGGATGAGTTAAGTCAGGAAGTGATAAAACTAGGTAGGTTCTTATCACTTCCTTCATTTGATCGAATGTATTTTGAGCGTCTTCATTCCACCCAAATTCCCCTTTCTTTGTTATATTTCTGAGTGGTGTAGCCAACTGTGAGAATCTCTTAACAAACCTTATGTAGTAGTTGCAAATTCTAAAGAACCTACGTAAGTGTGAAATATTTTTAGGTGGTGACCAATGTAGTATAACCTGTATCTTTTCCCTATGCATTGGTACTCCATGAGCACTGACCACGTGTCCCAGGTATAATATTTATGTCATCCCAAATTAACAATTCGACTCTTTGGCATATAGTGATTGTTCCTCCATAATGCTTGGGACCTCCTCCAATTGTGCCAAGTGTTCCTCCCATGTCTTGCTATATATCAGGAGATCATAAAAAAATACCAATAGAAACTTCCTCAGCTTCTTTTTTAAGACGTCATCCATGTGGCATTGGAAAGTATATGGTGTTTTGGTCTGACCAAATGGCATGACAAAATTTTTTTAATGCCCATAATGGCATCTGAAAGCAGTTTTTGGAATGTCCCCTCTGACTTTGATCTAGTGGTACCCTAATCAAAGGTCAATCTTTGAAAAATATATTGCCTCCTTCAACTTGTCGAGTAGCTCATATATCCTGGGGATTGGGTACCTATATTTTATCATCTTCTTATTTAATGACCTATAATAAATGTGCATGTGCATTGTACCATCATTTTTCTTCACAAACACTACAAAAGAAGCGAATGGACTCGAAATCGGCCTAATATGCCCCATCTCCAGTAGCTCCTTAATGGCCTTTTCGATCTCATCCTTAAATTTATTAAGATGTCGATAAGGAGTAGTGATCATTGGTTTGGCTCCCTCCTCTTGCTAGGGACCTATAATCATAGGTGATTTTATTCTTCAGCTATCTATTTTCCATTGCTCTCGTGATGAAGACATATGGCTTGTTGGGATCAGTTGATTTCACTTCTCCCTCCATCCATTTCACGTGATCCTTCATCACCCTGTTTCACCCTTCATTCCCTCACCCCTCCACCAATTTTGTCCCTGCATGAATAAAGAAGATTAGGCTAAAAAACAATAGGTTAATAATGAATGGTTAGTAACATTGTTAATATTAATTAGCTTAGTAAAGTTAATTTATATAGGTTAGTAGTAATATTAAGTGTAGTTAGATTAGTAAAAGTAGGTTAGGGTTGTTAATAATAAATTAATTAATAATTAATTGACACATATGTTTGTAACTAATTAACAATAATTAATTAAATAATTAAACCAAAAAAATAAATCCTAAAAATATCAAAATATCAAAACAAATAAAAACAAATAAAAAACTCATATAATAAATAAAACACAAAAATAATAATCAAAAACATAAATAAAACAAAACAAAATAAAACATAAACGAAAAAAAATAAAATAATTAATAATAATTAAAAACTAAGAAATTACCCTAAGTTCTAAACCCACACCCCTTTCTCATATTCTGGACCACCCCCAACCCCCTTATGTCACTCAACTAAAGTGGGGGTCCAAAGATTGAAACCACCATTATCATTCAAACATTATCGTGAAGGATTTTTAATTTAGTGAGAGTGATTTTCATAAATCAATCATGGATATGGATCGATTTCATTTTTAATGCCTCGTTATTTAATTCTTCAATTTTGTTGATCAGATCTAACCTTTCTGATTAGCATTTTAATCAATTTCAAGTGTTGGATAAATCAGGACAAAATTAAGATCTTATCTAGTTTAACGTTCCTTCTCGACTGAGATAAAATTCTCATTATGTGTGTTAAATTTCACACATAATACTCTTTGGAACCTCTTATTCCATACAACCACATGTGGTGAACATGCGCTAAACAAATGCTTCATCACTTTTCAATATCAATAGTGACGTTTTTAATCGCACGATGAGATGGATAGTTCTCATTTACTTAGATAATTCGTCCTTCACGACTTCCAACCCCTGCAATCTTTCAACCTTCTGGAGTACATTTGGCCGAAGTAGATCGGATGGTCAATATTCGTTCTTCTGTTAGATGGACGATCCTAACCTTTCCAGAGGTTTCAAACAAATCGATGACCATGAATTAATCTGTAGTTGAGTGGATGGCCATTATTCACTTCGAAACTTTGGGACTCTGGGGTTTCCATCCTTTGCAATCATTCAACCTTTTGGAGTGCATTTCGTCGAAGTGCTCATCAAAACTTCCTTGCTCTGATATATTTTGATAATTCTAGGATATAGGACCATGGGATTAGGAACAAAGGATATATGCTCTTCAACTATTTGGCTATTCGTGACTACGGGGCTCCGGGCTACTTGAACTCTGAGAAGTTCAATCCCTCTAGAGTGTTTACCCACTGAGTAAGTCATAATACTACAATGACTACTTGTCTTCGGTTGTTTAGTAAAAAATACACTATCCTTCCATTGCGCTTGGTCAAAGGGTTGTGATTCATTGTGGAGGATCTTAGATCAATACTAGCATTAGTTCGTGACTTTGTGCTTCAACGCTTTGGGAATTTTCTCGTGGTAGATGTTGGTTTACCCCAAAGGACATACTGCTGGAGTGACATAACTTTCTGACATCATTGTTGACTTGGCACTAGTTGAGTGGCTGCCACGTGTCACTTATATTTGTGACTTATGAATACATAAAATGCCAACTGGACCTTGACACTTGTCACCATTTGATTGTTGATGTGTCCTTCCTAGCCTAGTCTTGCTGACATGAATCTTCTGATGTGTCACATGTCCTCCTAAATTTTGTACCATTTCCATCCAACCACCTTCCTCTTTAATGTTTTTGTCATATTCCACAAAATCTATCAAAAACACGTGGAGTATGCCATGGCATAACCCGCAACACTATAACTAACTTTGCACACCACTAGGGTTGCAATATTTCACGATGTTGCAACACCTAGGATTGAGACACATTTTCACAGCATTTGGGAATTGTGGCACGATGTTGCAACAATGGGAGTTGCAACATGGTATTGGAAAAACGAGAGTGGTAACATGGTGTTGCAACAATTGAAATTTCATCATGGTGTTGCAACAATGGGATTTAAACACAATGTTGTAGCAACTGGAATTTCAACATAGTGTTGCAACAATGAGAGGTACAACAATCACCTTTAGCCCCAGTGTTACAACAGTGGGAGTTGCAATAATTATTCACCTCTAGTTTACTAACTTGGAATTGAATTTTTTTTTGATTGATGCAGATTGCTTAAGTCCAAAGATAATCCTACATCAAACATCCTTGGTAAGAAAAACATGAGCTCCAATGCATGTCGATGTAACTGTATATTCTATGAAGGATGAAGATCCTCATAAACATGATAGATCTTTTTCAAAAGCCCATTATGCATATTCAAAAGCCTTGTTTCTCCACTTAACTAGATATTCATAATATTCCTTTTTTGGGGTCCTCTTGCTAACCCTCTTTTCTAGGATTTTCTCTAATTGTTCAGTTGGTTTAATAGGTACTTTTGTCTTCCATTCAACCACAATAACTTTTTCATCATGTTTTGCGCCCTCATGAAACTCATACAAGTCATCCACATTGAATTTTCAAGAAATGTCAAAATCTTTCAACAATTCTAGCTTATATGCATTATCAGAAATATTTCTCTAAATTCGAAATTGTCTAGTTTTCTTGTATTTTAGTTTATTATATGTACCTCTCGGAAATATTTATTTTTTGAAATGTACCATTACCATCTCTCCCTCTTCAAAAGCCTTTTTTCTTCTTCACAAATCTACTCCCTATTTATATTTAATATTGCTTTGAAGTAGATTTGTCTTAACGAGTTCATGCATTTCCTATTTTCTCTCTACATACTCACTTTCATTAGCACTCCATTTTTCATCCAGATTCGACTATTTAACAAAATAAACAACTTATTTTGGTGACATACCATACAAAAATTTGAAATGGACTCTTTCCCACTCAAACTCCTTAATAAATTTTCAATACCTCGGTTTACCACCTTGATCTGTCCATCCATTTGAGGATGATATGTGATGAAACTCCCCTTCTTTCCTAGGGGTTACGCGACCTCCCGTTCTAGGATATTCAAAACACTTAATCTGAATCAAGTTTTCAAGCCTCTAGCAGACCCTGTAACAACTCATACATGCCCTCGATTGTTACCTAACAGGTTTGAATTACATGCACAACTGTTTTCTGGCACCTCTGGTAACTTTAACTGGTGGACACTAGCTCCTCTTTCTAGGCTCTTCTTCTCATATGAGAATAGGATATAACCTCGGGCTGTTACCCGGGGCTAAACCCTGGAAGGCACTTCAGACATTGAGCTTCGACCGTTTTTTTCAACAACAAGCTCCCAAAACCTATGAATTTCGAACCGTGAACACAACTGGAGTGAGGATCAACACTCCCTACCACTTCCTTAGATCGACAAACCACAATGATTTAGGATTCGAGACTTTTGTCTTTCAGGAATCCACTCTTGTTTCCCTATGAAGTGTACGACCCCCGAAGTGAGGGATCCTCCAACACCTGTCCCTATTGTTCCAACGACTCACATCGACTTCGACTCCTGACTCTTTGAGATTTTTCTGTCCATACTTACCTTTTTCCTTCCGGATGCACGATATAATGCTACGTTCCTCCTTGCGATCAATGACCAATATCTACTTTGAAACTTCGAGCTTTGGTGCTTTTGAATGCACCTAACCACTTTTCCCTGAAGTACTCAATCACTGAAGTGTGCAGATGTCCTCCACATATCCCTTCCAGATCCAATGGTCTGTATTTCTTCGCCCTTCGAGACTTCACAAAATTTTCTCTTTGCCCCACGCCAATCTTCCAGAGCTTTATCTCCCAGACCTTTTTATCTTCTGCCACCTATCTCCCACTAGACGATAGATGGCTTCGACTGGATTCGAAACTTCGGGAGTTCGACTATCCCCCTCTCCTATGCACTTTAAAAAGGAGTTAAGTTCTATGCACCTTACCCGGATCAGATGATTGTCAATCCACGCACTCAGATCTGATGGATGGGATCTTTATTTCTCCTCTGCAGTCTCCTTTGGGTGTCTGGACATATAATTTGACAGTCCAAATATTCTTCCTTGTAGCTAACCTGACGGTTGTTGTTTCTCCTCCTCCTGAGCTTATTCGTCCTCCTAAATTTTGGAAAATTTCTAAGTGTCAAAGGTTCCGGCATTTGAGGTTTCTTTGGCGAGACAGACTCCTAAGTCTGGACTTCTTCTCTCCCTCTTGATATTTTGGAATTGAAGTGAGTTTGTGTCTGGTGCACACCTTGCACTATCCCTTATGATATTTTGCCAATGTAACTTGACCTCGTCCTGGCACACACTTGCGCTCTACGTGAAAAATTTCACTTTCACTTTTGAACTTGTGAACATGCTCATAACTCCAAAGGGTCTCAACCCACTACTTCCTTTCTATTGATATTTTATGTGCAAAGGAACTATCCCCCATGAGCTTTGGATTGGATCAAATATTTAAGGGTCTTAGTCCTTGTTTTCTCCTTTAAAGGAAGTCTTGTGCCATCCTGGAACCTTCTGCGCTCGTCCTCCTAATATTATGAACTTGGAGTAAGTTTAAACCTCTGCACACTCCCCATGCTCGACTGAACCTTCAAATGGCTTCAGACTTTCAACACTTTGTCTAGGTGTTGGCCTGGTGCACTCCTTGCACAGGTCTTCCTCCTGCTTCCTGAAATCCTACAGGTTCACTAATGTGTTTCCTACATCTGCTCAATGCACACCTTGCATAGCTTCTTCCCCCAGAGTGTTCAACAACTCTAGTTCACATGAGCTTCAACTCCTCAAACGTTAGAGGTCTATGTCCCTTTGTTCCTCGAAGGAATATTTGTGCCCTCTTGGCAACTTTTGCTCAAATCACTCATTGTTGAGATTGCAGAGTGTTCAGTAACTCTGTGGGTGTCTTCTCCTATAAACTCTTCTCTCTTTGAACTCTAAACATAGTTCTTCTTGTGCACACTTTCACCTGCTCAATTCCCATCTAGAAGAGCTCTACAGAGTTTTCCAGCAACTATGTCTCTTTGTGCCTCCCATGCACAATATCTCCTTCAAAGTGTTTACTAACCTTGAGGCTCCTCTCTCAGTCTATTAACTATCTTGGTGTGCCCTCCTAGAACGTTCTCCTTTGAACTCGAAGTGACAGTTTAGATATCCACTCCTTGCGTTGGCTCACAAAGTTTCCAATACTCTATCATGCACTCCTTTCATTTAGCTTAAAGAACGTAGAAATAATCCAACAAACTCATAGATTGATAATTATGTCCATCCCTGCATATGGAAACCTATCATACACATCTACAACATAAACTCACAAAACAAACAGATAAAATTCACAAAACACACATTCACCACACAAAAACTCATAAACAGTGAAATCTGTTGTTTTGTATTAATATTTGAATGTTAATTACAATGTGTGTGAGCTCGGACTACAACAGAGTCTTGACTCTCAACTCTCCTTGGCCTACAATTATTTTTCATCCACTTTCAACAACCTCTACTGGGCATATAATACAAATCTTTATACAAGAGGGGATCCTTGAGACATTCCCTCCAACTAAACTAGTGGTGTCTAATTACCATTTACAATGCCTAACTACTAAGGATTATTACATTGAATGATCACATACATCTTCAAATACAAAGAAAATCTCAAAATATGTACAACTCAAACCTCATTAAATGCCTCTCTATCTACTTCCTGTACAAAGGCATGAATTGTCTCTACTCAAGCACTACAACATTTAATTTGCTTTAAATTAAATTGAATTTTAAAATTTAAGGGAAAAATGAGAGGGTTGGAGCCTCTCCCCTTCTTAAATGCACGTTGATGTGCCAGAATGATGATGTGTTGTTGAGGTGGAAAGGATTCTCCTGTATCAAACTCCATTTCTCAGAAAATCATGAGCTCCTGCTCATGAGCTCCTTTGATATGTCATTGTTTCTTCTACTTCTCCAACTACTCGTATGCTAGGTTGTTGTTTCTTCTACTGCTTCCCTACTTTTCTTGCAGGTTCTCTTCTACTCAGCTTATCCTTACTGACAACGTTCTGTGCCAATTTCAACATCAACTATTTGATCTTCTCAATCAACCCTTCTAGCTTCTCTACTAGATGGCTCTTCCTTTCATGTAGACTGGCATTCTGCACTTCCTTCTTATGCTAATCAAAGGGAAGATCAACTTGATCTCCCATGTTGTTTTCTCCTCATGTGGCACTAGATTGCCACTCTACTGTAGACTCCAATTTTGTAGTCTCCTTACTGAGCTCCTGCTCAGCTACCTCCTCCAATAGACTAGTTTATGCCAATTCCTCTGTTGGTACAATTCCATCTTCCTCCAGTTGTTCCTCACGTTGGCATGCTACTACAATATGCATGATTGTCTCATGGCAGTCCTTCTCTGATTCCAGATTGTTCAACCAATCCTCCAACATCTCCAAGTCTATCTCCCACTAAGTGAGCATATTAAATGCATGATCCTCTTTTTCTGTTGGGGAAGAATTCAATGTCTGCTCCTTCTCCTCCTCTATGATAGTCAATGTTGGCTTTCTCTCCTCCACTACCTATGCAAAACATATGCTAGACTTTGTTTGGCTAGTTGGCAGGAATATATGGATTCCCCCAATGCTCAAAATGCTCCTCTGATCCTCCTTCATCAAAACTCCCTATTGATATGAACTCTCAATTGATTTCATCTCTTCTCCCTTTCCCACCTAGAAAATGGGGATTTCTCCTCTTCCCTCCTCATAGTCTATGAGATCCTCCATTGATCCCATCTCATTGCCCTCTTGGAAATTTGAAATTTCACCACTACCCTCCTAGCAGTCCATGAGATCTCTAACTAATCTCTTCTCCTCATCACTGAGGTTTTCTCCTACATCTGGTTCACATATGTAAACCATCTCCTTTGTGACATTGAGGGTTTCAACCTCCCTCAACCACCTCCTCAACACCTGTTGCTTCCTTCTAGCCAACAACTTTTGGACATACCATTTTATTTTCTTCTTCATTGGAAATTCATACCTTCATCATACCTGGGACTCCTATTGCATCTTCAATGTTATCCTGTCGATCTATTTTCTCTAATTTCCTCAAGCTATTTTTCCATTTATTTCTTTCTTTTCTACAGGAGATCTCCTTCTCGACCTCTCCTATGTCCTTCGGTATCCATTTTCACCTCTACTGACCCTCCTGGCAACTCTGTGGATTATCCTACAATTGAGAGCACCTCCAACTTCTCTTGCAACCCACCTGGCTATCAAATGTCTTCTACTTACTTGAAAATAGATCTCCATGCACAAAGAATCAACACTCTTCCTTATCCTTCACCCGTTGTCTACAAGCGAAATTTAGCTTCTGATACCATTTGATGTTATCAGACTATCTCCTCTTTCCTTTTCCTACTGTCTACAAGAAAAATCAATATATGATACCACTTGATGGTATCTGATATAACATTTTCGTAGGATCTCATACCACTTGATGCAACCCCCCTTCTCTCTTAGGGGTTGTGTGACCTCCTGGTCTAGGATATTCAAAACACTTAAGTCAAATCAGCTTTTCAGGCATCTAGCAGACCCCATAAAAACTCACACGGGCCCCTGATTATTACCTCGCAAGTTTGAATTACCTGCATAACGATTTTATGGCACCTCTGGTAACGTTAACTGGCGGGCACTAGCACCTCTTTCTAGGATCTTCTTCTCATATGACCGCAGGCTATAACCTTAGGCTCTGATCTGGGGCTAAACCTTGAAAAGCACTTCAAACTTTGAGCTTCGACCGTTTTTTTCAGCAACAAGCTCCCAAAACCTTTGAATTGTGAACCGCGAACAAAATTGGCATGAGGATCAACGGTCCCCACCACTTCCTTATATCAACAACCCACAATGCTTTGGACTTCAGAATTTTTGGCTTCTGGGACTCCACTCTTGCTTCCCTTTGAAGTGTATGACCTCCGATGTGAGGGATCCTCTGTCACCTGTCCCTGTTGATCCAACGGCTCACATCCACTTCAACTCCCAGCTATTCGATAATTCTCTGCCCATACTTACCTTTGTCCATCCGAATGCATGATCTAATGCCATGTTCCTCCTGGCGATTAATGACCAGGATCTACTTCACAAATTTGGTCTTTCGCGCTTTTGAATGCACCTGACCACTTTTACCCAAAGTACTATATCACCGAAGTGTGTGGCTATCCACCATGTATCCCTTCCAGATCCAACAATATGGATTTATTCGCCCTTTGTGACTTCGCGAAGTTTTCTTCTTTCTCCACACTAATATTCCAGAGATTTATCTCTCGAACCTTCTGATCTTTCGACACTTGTATCCCTCTAGATGATGGATGGCTTCTTCTGGCTTCAATACTTTGGGACTTCGTCTATCCCCCTCATATGTGCACTTTAAAAAGGAATTAATTTTAATGCACCTTACCTGGATCACACAATTGTCGATCCATGCACTCAGATCTAAATGATGGGATCTATATTTCTCCTCTGTGTGCTCCTTTGGGTGTCTGGACGTAAAATTCAACGGTCCAAATATTCTTCCTTGGAGCTAACTTGACGGATTTTGTCGCGTCTCCTCCT
The DNA here is from genome assembly GCA_010110895.2 of Picea sitchensis. Classification (NCBI taxonomy): domain Eukaryota; kingdom Viridiplantae; phylum Streptophyta; class Pinopsida; order Pinales; family Pinaceae; genus Picea; species Picea sitchensis. The sequence goes on along the minus strand of SNQJ01S0069246.1, from coordinate 91,253 downwards.
GAGATTCTTCGTCCTCCTGAATTTGGGAAAATTTATAAGTGTCAAAGGATGCGACCTTTCAGGTTTCTCCTGTGATCCTGACTTCTAGGTCTCGACTTGTCCTCTCCCTCCTAATCTCTTGGAATTGAAGCGAGTCTGTCTCCAGTGCACACCTTGCAATATCCCTTCTAATATTTTTCCAATATAACTTGACCTCATTCGGGTGCACACTTGCACTCTACGTGCAAACTTTCACTTTCACTTCTAAGCTTATGAACTTTCTTAGAACTCCAAAGGTTCTCGACCCTCTGCTTCTTCTCTGTTGATATTTTTTGTGTAAAGGCATTATCCCCCCTGAGGTTTGGATTGGCTCAAATATTTAAGGGTCTCTACCCTTTCCTTCTCCTTTAGAGGAATTCTTGTGCCATTTTGGAACCTTTTGCACTCGTCCTCCTAAGACTCTGAACTTGGAGTAATTTTAAACCTATACGCACTCCCGATGCTCGATTGAACCTTCAAATGAATTCAAACTTTCAACACTTTGTCCAAGTGTTGTCTAGGTGCACTCCTTGCATAGGTCTTCCTCTTGCTTCCTGAAATCCTTCAGGTTCACTAATGTGTTTCCCACGTCTGCTCAATGTACACCTTGTAGAGCTTCTTCCCCCAAAGTGTTCAACAACTCTAGTTAACATGAGCTTCAACTGCTCAGACCTTAGAGGTCTATGTCCCTTTGTTCCCTGAAGGAATATTTGTGCCCTCTTGGAAACTTATGCTCAAAGAAATCCTTGTTGGGCTTGCAGAGTGTTTAGTAACTCCATGGGTGTCTTCTCCTTGACACTCTTCTCTCTTTGAACTCAAAACATAGTTCTTCTTGTGCATACTTGCACATGCTCAATGCCCGCCTAGAAGAGCTCTACAAAGTTTTCCAGCAACTCTGTCTCTTTGTGCTTCCTCTGCAAAATATCTCCTCCAAGGTGTTCAATAACCTTAAGGATCCTCTTTGAGTCTATTAACTATTCTAGCGTCCCCTCCTAGCATGTTCTCCTCTGAAATTGAAGCAACAGTTCAGATACCCACTCCTTGCATTGGCTCATAGAGTTTCCAATACTCTATGATGCACTCCTTCCATTTAGCCTAAAGAACCGAGAAATAATCCAACAAAATCATAGACCGAGAATTTTGTCTATCCCTGCATATGGAAACCTATCATACACATCTACAATATTAACTCAAAAAACACATAGATAACATTCATAAAACACACATTCACCACACATAAACTAATAAAAAACCAATTTTGTTCTTTTGTATTAATATCTGAATGTTAATTACAATGTGTGTGAGCTCGAACTACAACGAAGTCTCGGCTCTCAACTCTCCTTGTCTTACAATGATTTTTCATTCACTAGTGGTGTCTAATCACCATTTACAACGCCTAACTACTCAGGCTTATTACATTGAATGATCACATACATCTTCATATATGAGGAAAAACTCAAGATCTGTACAACATAGACCTCATTAAAGGACTCTCTATCTACTACTTGTACAAAGGCATGAATCAGATCTACTCAAGCCTTACAACATATAATTATCTTTAAATTACATTGAATTTTAAAATTTAAGGGCAAAATGAATGGTCTGGCGCCTCTCCCCTTCTTAAATATGAGTTGAAGTGTTAGAATGATGGCGCATTGTTGAGGTGGAAAGGATGCTCCTGCATCAATATGCAAGGCTATACACCCATTTGGATCCCTTCTTTCTCCAAACTGTCATCCAAAAATGCCCAAGAAATCTCATATCCTTTTCAAAAGTGACACTTCTTGGTAATCCATGCAATCTCACAACATCTCTAAAAAACAAAAGAGACACTTTAGTAGCATCATTGGATTTCTTGCATGGGATGAAATGTGTCATATTAGAAAATGTATCCACTACAACCATCATAGAATCATGAACACTTTGCATCCTAGGTTGTCCAAAAACAAAGTCCATGCTTATATCTTGCCATGGCTTCTCAAGTATTGGTAGTGGTATATACAATATGGTGTTTTGATTCCTTCCTTTGGTGAGTAGGAAAATTATGCAATACTCTACAAAATTCTTAACATCTTTGTTGATGCTAGGTCAAAAATGTCTTTCCCTCACTAGTGTCATGGTCTTTTCAATGCCAAAATCTCCACCCAAACCTCCAATATACAACTCCCTAACAAGATTTAGTTGCAATTAACTTAGTGGAAGGCAGAAACATTGCTTCTTGAACATGAAACCTTCTTGAATATGAAAATTCAAATATGATGTCTTGTCAATGCTCCAAGGCACTTTGTACTCTTTCCAAGTTTATACAACATCTGCATATTCTACATACAAATATTTCATACATTCCAAGTTAACAACTTCAACTGATAAAGTATTCAGTAGAATTATTCTTTGGCTTAGTGCATCTGCAACTTTATTCCAATTTTCAGACCTATGTTTCAAAACAAATGAGTAACTTTGCAAAACTTCTACCCATTTGGAATTATTTTGATTTAATTTACCTTGACTATTAACATACTGCAATGTCTTATGATCAATAAATAAGACAAACTCCTTCGGTAGCAAGTAATGTTGTCATTTCTTGAAAGCTTATATAATCACACAAAATTATTGAACATAAAAAAAGTATTTTTTCCAATTTCTCATCGAAGAATCAATTAGTCTTCCTTCTTGGCTCAAAAGTACTCCAATTTTTTATCCACTTGCATGATAATCCACTTGAAACACTTTCTTGAAATATGGAAGTGCCAAAATTGGTCGTTCAGTCAAATTTTTCTTCAAGTCTTCAAATTAATTCATGGCTATTATTTTCCACTTGAAAACCCCCTTTTCATGCATTCAGTAAGTGGTGCACAATTTTTTATGAAATTTATGATAAACTTCCTATAGAATCTTGCCAATCCATGTAAATTTATCGCATAGAACATACACTTAGGTGTTGGACACTCCAAAAGAGCCTTGACCTTTTCAGAATCCATCCCCAATCCTTCCTTGAAAATAAAAATCCCAAGTACACTAACTCTTATTGTAGAAATGTACATTTCATCAAATTGATCAACATATTCTCTTCTCTCAACCACTGTAACACTTTTCTAACATACTACACGTTTTCTTCTTTGGTTTTATTGAAAAATACTAATTTCATCTAAGTATATAAGAACAAACATACCCAAAAACGGTTTCAAAAATTCATTCATAACTCTCATGAATGTGTTGGGTACATTAGTTATCCCAAATGCCATAACTAACCACTCAAAAATTTGTCCTTTTTCTTGAATGTTTTCTTCCATTCATCACCTTCCCTTTTCTGAATATGATGGTAACCACTCTTCAAATAAATCTTTCAAAAATACTTGGCCCCACTCAAAAACTCCATGAGGTCATAAATCCTTCGTAAAGGAAATTTGTACTTGATAGTAATCTTGTTAATAGCTCCTGAATCAATGCACATTATCCATTCACCTCCTTTCTTGGGTGTCAAAATTGCAGGTACAACACAGACTCAAACTTTCTCTGATCACAAGAATCTCTTGCAACTTCCTTTTTACTTCATCACTCTCTACTCAATTCATCTGATAAGAAGATTATTTGGTATAATTCTTCCTCGTATCAAGTCAATATGATGTGATCTACTCCTCAAGGGAGGTAAACCTACTAGCAATTCATCTTCCATAATTTATTTAAATTCATTCAACAAAGGTTGAATTTCTAGTGGAACGAAGCTTATATTTCCACTCTCTAGAACTTTTCTTGGCATTAAGGTCGAATAGAAAGGGATCTTTTTCTATTCTCTCAAAATTATTTGGTTGAAGACATCATAATGTGACTATTGCTACAAAAATTTATGTTGTTATTTCTTTTTTTGTCATTACCATTTGACTCAACCTCTACCATTAGCTCAAACATGTATTGTTGTCCATATTTTAAAAATTTGTAAGTATTCTTCCTTTCATCATGGAAAACTTTTCTGTCAAATAGCCATGGTCTGTTGAGTAGTACGTGATAGGCATCCATCTCCACTATGTCACAGTACAATACCTGCTCATTAAACTTCCAAATTTGAAAACTCAATAGGCATTGGTAACTCACAGTCACTTGGTGTCCTCTTTTCAACCATCACACCTTATATAAATATGGATGTGGAATGATTTTCAATTTCAATTTCTCCATTACTTCTATGGATACTAAATTTTATGTACTTCCTCCGTTGATGACAAGATGACAACACTTATCCTGAATTTCTCATTTAGTTTTGAACACTCTCTTTCTTTGTTTAGACTATTCGACTTCCTTTGTCTTAGAATTTATTAATATTCTTCTGAGCATCAAGTTTTCTCTGTGTTCTTGTTGAAGTACATTCACATTTTCACCAACAATTGTTGTCTCGTCTACTTGGGTAACTTGTGTTATGACTTCATTTATTCTTGTTGCAAACTACCTCTTCAAACATTCTGATGCTTTGTGACCATGTAATCCATGTCTATAACATCTAATATAATACTTTCCTCTAAAAAACTTCTACCTCTTCCATACTACTTCCTCTTATATTTTGAATTTTGCTTGCTTCATCCTATTTTTCAATTCTTTTAGCATCACTTTCTTTATCTTTGCCTGTAGTTCCTTTTCCTTGGAACTTCTTCCATAACCTTCTATGAATATTGTCTTCTAAATTCAAAGAAACTTGATAGGATTCGTCCACATTATGAAAATTATGTGTACTCATTTCATCTTGAATATGATACATCAATCGATTTACATATCTTTTCACTCTTTGGTATTATGGTTCTTTTGTCCCTGATCTAAGTGACAATTTGAAAAATTTCTCAGTATATTCACGAACATATGCCACTTTTTAACTTAAAATTTTCACTTGCTTGAAAAAATTATGTTGTTAATTGACATGTAGGAATTTCTATTTGATTTTTCTCACCAACTTCCTCGAGGTTATAATCTTCTCATATTTATTTTCTACCATGTCCTTCTATAACATATCGCACCATTTTTTTGGATATCCCTTTGTCTTTGTCATAGTGAATCGAAACCTATTGGGATCTTGAGCATTTTCATACTTAAAATATCTTTTGAGCTCTCATATCTAGTTAATGAGAGTCTTATCTTTCAAAATAACATTGTATCATGAAAATTCCACCCTTGCACTATCTTCGTCCTTCAGAAAATATATCAATTGTACTATTGGGTCTACTTCCTCAACATTTCTCCCTTATTGAAGCTCATCCTTCGATTTTGAATATGTGTCAACATCTCTAAGACTTATGCTTTCTAGTTATTCTATCCTCCTTTGTAATTCCTCTAGTTCTCTATTTCTAGAACCTTGTTTTTCTCATTCTTTTCATGGTGACATCCTTACAAGTTGTCTTGTATCCCTCACTTAGACTAGCATTCACAAGACTTACTTCCAGGGACTTTTTTCCCAAATTAGGTGCTCAACTAGATATGATAGCAATTGATGGAGTCACCCTCGATCCCATACACAATCAACTACAGAACCAAGTTTTTTCCCATAGAGTTCACAACTAATAGCTAATTGCATTAAAAAAAATTAACAACTTAAAGAATGCCAAGAGAAATTACGTTGACATGAAACGAAAAAAAGAGACAACACCATTTATAGGGACTAAAAATTATTTATCAACTAGACAGAAATTTTGTCTCTCACAGTCTCATTACATTGTAGCCAAATGTGGTACAATACTTGTTACTTGGATTGAAGGCCTACTCGTCGGTTCCACATTGTTGTTCTTGGTAAAACTAACATCCCCTCTTCTGCTCTATTGTTCCTTCCAACGCCCCTTCTCTATTTCTATTCTTATCCATCTCTTTTCTTTTCTCTCTTTGACTGAAAACAAATTCTCCCTCAACCCTTTTCTTGTTTTCCTTTTCCCATCCGATTTTTTGGAAGCCCAACCTTCCCTTCAACTGTTTATTTCATTTCCCAATATGATTTGGGTGTTAGGTGGTTTCAATGCTCCAACTTCTCCATCATTTCCATCCAACCATATTCCTCTTTAATTTTTCTATGATATTCCACAAAATCCATCCAAGACACATGGAGTATGCCATGACATAACCCACATCACTATAATAGACTTTTTGCACCCCTCGGGACTGGAATTGTGGCACAATATTGCAACAACTAGAATTGTGGCATGATGTTACAACAATGGGATTTGAAACAAGATGTTGCAACAATGGGAGTGGTAACATGGTGTTGCAAAAACTAGAATTTCAACACGTTGCATCATCACGATTTCAGCACAGTGTTGTAGAAACTGGAATTTCAGCATGGTGATGCAGCAATGGGAGTTACAACACTCACCTTTAGCCTTTTTTTTTCTAGAAATGGGATTTGTTGTACTTATTTCACCTACAAATTAATAACTTGAAATTAATTTTTTTTTGGGTTGATGCAGATTGCTTAATGCCAAATATGCTCGTGCATGAATTTGACTATAAGGTCGTATCATTGTTGCAAAGAAGGTTCTATATATTCATTGTCATCACTCATTACATGGATTATATTGTTGCATCCATCACAGAGGGAGATTGTCGGGATAGGCTTCCTTCTGGAGGTTTGGAATGCTTTCAAAGCATAAATAGAGTACATCGGGCTTTGAAGATGCCCTATGATGATAATTTTTTCATGTTAAAATGTGGCATCACAGTTAGAGAAATGACTCACTTTGTCTGATTAACAATACACTCTCATACATAATTCATAGAGCTCACATTCCCTCATTGGTTTACACATTTTCTTTTCGCTCACAAATCCTAAAATTCCTCAAACAAGTAAGCCCACATTTATTTTTCTCCAATTGATATTTGATTTCAAAAAATACCTAGATTGCGCTACTCCTCCTTTTATGTCTATATGTTATTTACCACCATCATTGGGATGAACCTAGATTTTTCTAAGATTGTAACTAACCGGGATGATGGATGACCCCATTTCTCATCATGCATAAGCCTACAACACAAATTTTGTTCAAGTAAAGTGGGGTGAGGGAAATTGAAACATGGTTATAGCCTATGAATAATCAATCTTGTTTCCCAAGATGTTTTTTTACTTTTGGTTTGTCTATTTAGATTTTGGGTGAAATCATATTTTGTGTTTGTTATTTTTTTTGTAAATAAAATGGAAGAGTAATATGGATTTGGGAGCAATAATTGTGAAATAAAACCATAATTCCAAATAAAAATTGAAATCCAACAGTGACCTATAACATATCACATCAAATTTTTGCATAACCCTTTTTCTTGGTCATAGTGAATCGAACCCTATTGGGATCTTGAGAATTTTCATACTCAAAATATATTTTGAGCTCTCATATCAAGTTAATAAGAGTTTTGTCTTTTAAAATACCATTGTAGCATGAAAATTACACCCTTCTACTATCTTTGTCTTGAGAAAAGATATCAATTGTACTATTGGGTCTACTTCCTCATCATTTCTCTCTTATTGAGGCTCATCCCTTGATTTTGAATCTGTTTCAACATCTCTAAGACTTATGTTTTCTAGTTCTTCTGTCATCTTTTGTAATTCCTCTAGTTCTCTATTTCTAGAACCTTGTTTTTCTACTTCTTTTCATGGAAACATCCTTACAATTTGTCTTTTATCCCTCACTTAGACTAGCATTCACAAGACTTACTTCCAGGGACTTTTTTCCCAAATTAGGTGCTCAACTAGATATGATAGCAATTGATGGAGTCACCCTCGATCCCGTACACAATCAACTACAGAACCAAGTTTTTTCCCATAGAGTTCACAACTAATAGCTAATTGCATTAAAAAAAAATTAACAACTTAAAGAATGCCAAGAGAAATTATGTTCACATGAAACGAAAAAAAGAGACAACACCATTTATAGGGACTAAAAATTATTTATCAACTAGACATAAATTTTGTCTCTCAAAGTCTCATTACATTGTAGCCAAATGTGGTACAATACTTGTTACTTGGATTGAAGGCCTACTCGTCGGTTCCATATTGTTGTTCTTCTTAAAACTAACATCCCCTCTTCTGCTCTATTGTTCCTTCCAACATCCCTTCTCTGTTTCTATTCTTATCCATCTCTTTTCTTTTCTCTCTTTGACTGAAAAAAAATTCTCCCTCAACCCTTTTCTTGTTTTCCTTTTCCCTTCCGATTTATTGGAAGCCCAACCTTCCGTTCAACTATTTATTTCATTTCCCAATATGATTTGGGTGTTGGGTGGTTTCAATGCTCCAACTTATCCATCATTTCCATCCAACCATATTCCTCTTTAATTTTTCTGTGACATTCCACAAAATCCATCCAAGACACGTGGAGTATGCCACGACATAACCCGCATTGCTATAACTAACTTTTCCCACCCTTGGGGACTAGGATTGTGGCACAATATTGCAACGATTGGAATTGTGGCATGATGTTGCAACAATGGTATTTGCAACAAGATGTTGCAACAATGGGAGTGGTAACATGGTATTGCAACAACTAGAATTTCAACACGGTGTTGTAGCATCACAATTTCAACACAATGTTGTAGCAAATGGAATTTCAGCATGGTGTTGCAACAATGGGAATTACAACACTCACCTTTAGCCTTTTTGTTCTAGCAATGATATTTGTAGTACTTATTTCACCTACAAATTACTAACTTGGAATTGAATTTTTTTGGGTTGATGCAGATTGCTTAATGCCAAATATGCTCCTGCATCAATTTGACTATAAGGTTGTCTCCTTCTAGAGTTTTGGAATGCTTTCAAAGAGGAAATAGAGTACATCAAGATTTAAATATGCCCTGTGATGATAAGTTTTTCATGTTAAACTTCGGCATCACAACTCAAGTAGAGACTCACTTTGTTTGATTAACAATACACTCTGATACGCAATTCATAGTGCTCACATTCGCTCATTGTTTTACACATTTTCTTATCGCTCACAAATCCTAAAATTCCTAAAACAAGTAAGCCCATGTTTATTTTTCTCCAATTGATATTTGATTTCAAAAGATACCTAGACTTCCCTCCTCCTCCTTTTCTATCAATATGCTATTTACTGCCATGATTGGGATTAACCTAGATTTTTTCTAAGATTGTAACTAACTTGTAACTAACGGGGATGATGAATGAACCCATTTCCAATAATACATAAGCCTACACCATCAATTTTGTTCAAATAAAGCGGGGAGAGGGAAATTGAAACATGGTTATAGCCTATGAATAATCAATCTTATTTGCCAAGATGTTACTTTCTTTTGGTTTGTCTATTTAGATTTTGGGTTAAGTCATATTTTGTGTTTGTTATTTTTTTATAAAGAAAATGGAAAAATAATATGGATTTGGGAGCAAAATAAAACCATAATTCCAAATAAAAATTGAAATCCAATGATCTATGATAACCTAATTCTTGCAATCAACTTCATCAAAATAAACTTACACGATAATGATAGTAGAAGCTAGAAATCGTTATTCATCTCGTGGGAGTCAAAAGATAGGAAGACTATCCATTCACAACTATACTCCCTTGATTTAAATCGACAAAGTAAGGATATATATACGTAAGGAGTGCCAGTTTCAACATTTGGCATCAAACTCAAGAAGGATGAGGTTAGTTGTGATGTAGTTCTCTCTTGATATTTGTAACATTATATTTTGTGGGGCTTGCATCATTTATGAAAGTTTTTATTTTGTAATTCTAGCGTTGATGTTGGCTTCTCAAAGTTGGTTGTAGGGGAGAGGAGAACACTTTTTTATAGAGTGGTCTAATGAATTATTCACAATTAGCACTCAAGATATTGAACATTGAAATTGTTAGGATTTTAGCACATTAAGTTTTAGTGGTTTGAAAGAAAAAAGAAATAAACAAACACTAACACTAAGTTTTAATGGTTGAAAAAAAAAAGAAATAAACAAAAGTTTTAATGAATTGAAAGAAAAATAAAAATAAACAAACACTAACATAATCAAAAGAAAACAAAATTTGATATAAAATATATTTTTAATTTATTATAAGAATAGTCTAAATAAATATATAATAAAATTTAGGAGAAATAATTCATAAATATTGTTAAAATGTAGTGATTATTTGATTATGACTTATGTATTAGGATTAAAGAGAGATAACACATAGATATGGTTGGATTGTGGTAATCCATTTGACACAACGCCAATTGTAAATGGAGTAATGTTATTTTATCATGAGGATACGAAGCATGACCAATGATTTTGTAAGATTTTATGTGAAGTTTTTTAATAAATTTACAAATTAATCTTTTTTTATTTAGATTATTTACAACTTCAAACTCCCCTTCGTTTAATGCTCTACACCCTAAACACATCTATATATTATACCCTAGGATAATTTTATCCTTTGATGTCTAATCAATCACCATCTAATATTCATGAATATTGGGGAATGTTGGCCCAAGTAAAGAAAAAAATGGTGTTGTTAATATAGTACTTTGGTTCCTTGATCATGTATCAAAGAACACATTTGGAGAGAAATTGATTCAACCCAGTGTACCATTGTATGCATTTTTGAAAGAATATGAATCTCCTTCTGTGGTATGCCCAAACTCGTTTCAAGGCCATTATCTCATTTCCCATTGAGAGGTTTATACTTTAGGTTATTTGCATCTTCAACACGTGTGCAATCATTGGAAGGAAATTGTGGCATTAACTCGAGTACTATGTATGCAATGAGCTCTTTCATTATTATTTATATTGATAGAGTTTTGTTATACGAAATATAGCTTTCCTTAATTGACATTGGAACAATGTATAATTTAGTTTGTTAAGTTAAATAGAGTGCTTTGAATGGTTATACGAGTATAATATTTTGACATCATAACAAATATTTTGCCTCCCTTCACGTGGATGCCACTTTCTTCCAATAATACTTGTCATATGCATTTTTAATATCGATTGTCCTCAAGAAACTTCGTTATAGTGTATTTAGATTGGTGTAAGAGAGGATATTCTCATTAAATGAATAACTTTTCAACATTAACACATTGATCTATGGCAACGAATAAACATCTATATTTCAGTTCCATAGTTTCAATCCATTCAACCGAGTTTTTTATTTGATTAAAGATTAAACACAACTTTTCTCTTATTAATGGCGCATTTTTCATTGTAGCTTCATATTCTTTCAAAAATGGAAAGAATTTAATCATTTGAACCCT
>SNQJ01S0069246.1:54062-75531 GCA_010110895.2 Picea sitchensis | reverse complement strand
ATACAAGAAAGTGACACATCCTCTATATACCTCAAAAATGAGAACCCAAAAGACCTCTATAATATGATTAAGCTATACTTTTATGTTAATTTCAACATGATGCAAGGGAGTAGACATATAACACTATTTCCCTAGGAACAATCGTAGAAGTGGAGGACTTGAGCATTAGGAGGAACTAACCACCACATGGCATATTCATAAATCCCAAAGTACAATGCATAGAGGCATTTGATGGCATATTCATAAATCCCAAAGTAAAATGCATAGAGGTATGTGATCTACCTTGAGAATAGATTAATATAGTCATGGTATTAAATGGGAATATTTCATACTCTCATAAATGTATTCCATATTTACATGTTCAACTTTAAAACGATGTTTTCTTTAAGATGGTATCAATTCTCAACTTTCATCTACAATATTTGCTTGAAGAAAATACCCTAATAATTAGGGTAGCATGTTACTATGTCATGGAGAAGATTTGTATTTCAATTTTTTTATAGGATTTTTTAATAATAAATACTACTAGGTACTCAAGTAGAAACACAATTTAAATTATAAGAATTTGGTTTTATATTATCAAAACATCTCATCATTATAAGAAGTTGGTTTTACTTATGCACTACAATTGTGACCAAGTGAGAATGAGACATGGTTGGGGTCTATCATCCTTATTTATGCTAGCTTGTTGTACAAATGGGTGTGATATGCTTCATGGTTGACATATTGAAACTACCTTGGGTGTTGGTCATCTTTATGTATGCTAACATGTCATACAAATGGGTGTAATATGCTTCATGGTTGACATATTCACACTACCTTGTAATACAAATGGATGTAATATTCTTCATCACATTTTTTTAGTATCTAACTTTTAGTTAGCCAAATACAAGGATCCTCATTTTTCACATTGTGTAGGCATGTTGAAGCATGTTTTTATTTTTATTTTTTTTGGTATGTTTAATCATAAGAGACCATAAAATTTCATCAATAAATCATGTCAATCTAGATTATGTTTTTAGAAACAACTCTCATTTTTCACATTGTGTAGACATGTTGAAATATGTTTTATTTTTTTATATTTAATCAGAAGAGACCATAGGGTTTCATCATTAAATCATGTTAATGAAGATTATTTTTTTGTTTTTGAAAAAAACCCTTTAAACTCTTTATACTACCTGTAATATGATTTGACTATTCTTTTAAACTTAAAAACAATTAAATTAGTATAAAAAGAAGACTATATCTATAAAATATATAAACTGAAAAAAAGGCAAAAAGTCATATCAATAACACTTACCCAGAAAACGCAGCCTTCTCCACATCATCTTCAAGTAGAGCTTCTCGGCTGAGAAATCGATTCCCTCTATTCACCAGATAACAATATTCACGAATCTGGCTACAGCAGTGGACTAAAACGATGAGAAGATTCTTCAGCAAATGTTCAGTTTCGTTGCCGACTCAGAAACTCTACAAGAAGAGATTGTTCATGCTATTCTTCTGCGCCCATGCAGCGTTCAGCAACGTGATTATAACTTTTCGGTTTTGGTTAGCAGCCTTGCAGAGTCTTAATTCGATCTCCGTATCAATCTGCACATATATGCACAGCAAAACATATCTGAGTATAGTACCCTTTAAATACCGCATTCAATTCTATAGATATTGCTATTTAAAATACGTTAATATCGATATTCGAAATTATAGAGTTCAATTTTTAGTTGAACTTTGCAAGTTCGAGGAGCACATCTCAGATTGGGTTTGGATTTATGCTACTGATAAGATTGTTACAATATAGGGGTTAGATTGGTTTCATGAAGGTATGTAAGCTTGATTTATGAAAATTGATTTAAAGTTTATTGTTTTTTAATTCTATAATCTTGATTTATGAAAATTGATTTAAAGTTTATTGTTTGTGGTTTTCTTTGTGTAAAGAGGAATTACTTATATAGAGAACAAAAAAAATTACCAGAAAAAAAAAAACAGTTTCATTGATATTTATGTTGGACACACCGACTACACTGAGAGGGGTGAATCAGTGTAGGGTTCTTTTTAAAAAAACTTCCCCTTCACAAAACTCCTTAGTTAACAATCACCATTTGCTCATTATAGATTGTTGTCATTTATAACTAGTTAAATGTGAACATACATCAACAACATATACCAACAACAAATATCATCAATAAGTCATCACCACAAGGAACAGAAGATGTATGTACAATTTTGGTTTTATTATGGACTACAATCCTTGGGCTATAAGCAACAACTGAATAGAGTTACAACTCCACAAGAGCACCAACTCTACAATGCAAGACTCAGCTTACACAACTCAACACCAACTGAGAAGAGGAATCAATCCTCAAGATATACCAATTTGTCAACAGTTAGCACGCATATGCACACGCCCTACCAATAGTACAGATCGCGTATGTATGAGGCCAATCTGTACTACACCCTGCATATGTCTTCTAGTAATTAGGGTTTTCTCTCTATGAAAAACTCATATCCTTTGTAGTCTTCAGTCACATCTACTTTGGTCTTTCATTGTCCAATCCGAACCATAACTAATCACAACATATCTATGCTCTCCCACAAATTACTTATTCTCCTCAACCATACAATATGAATGCTACTTAATCATGTATAAGCAACCAATATACTATGACAATCATATTAGTATTGAACCATAAGAGTGATGCTCACTCTATCAATCAACCAACATAACCATGTACCAAGAATGCCTTAAGCATTCACCATACAATAAGCAAGAGTATCCATCAAGACAACTATGTAACCATACCAGAGTTTCTATGGAAGATCTAAGCCCATAGAATGCATATGTGGAACTTGCTTCAAAATTCAAGAACCTGGCATCAGCTCACACTCAAGTCTCCATGAATTCATCCAACTGTACGTGCTCTGCCTTCCTTCAGCCCGCGTGTGTACGTGTTTTGGCTCACTGCAACTGCGTATGTACGCTCTCTGGCCCATTGTTGCTCATGTACTCCTTCTGAAACTAGGGTTTTTGATCTTCTGAAACTTTCACCCTCATAATCTAAGACTGATAGAAGCTTTGATGTGTCCATGAGATCCTCGAGTCAATCTCTCTCTTAGAATATATCTTCAAGCTATGCTCAAGAGATCATTTTCACAAGAGACCCTTGCTTCTTATTTATACTCTCCAAGTAGCTTCCTTAGAAGCATCTTCTAGGCCACTTTGTCCACATAGTCACCTATGTCGAACTTTGCCCAATTTGCCACTTGTCCATGTATCCAATAGCCACTTATGTGGAACTTGTTTCAAAATCAAGAACCCGCATACCACTCAAGTCTATGAATTCATCCAATCAGACGTGTCACTTCTTCCTTCACCGCTGTAATGCATTTTGCTCATCAGAATCACAGAGGTGTACCGCCCATTGTTGCTCATGTTCTTCTGAAACTAGGGTTTTTGATCTTCTGAAACTTTCACCCTCATAATCTAAGACTGATAGAAGCTTTGATGTGTCCATGAGATCCTCGAGTCAATCTCTCTCTTAGAATATATCTTCAAGCTATGCTCAAGAGATCATTTCTTTTCAATAAGAGACCCTGTTTTATTTATACTCTCCAAGTAGCTCTTTAGAAGCATCTCTAGGTCACTTTGTCCACATAGTCACCTATGCCTAACTTTGACCAATTTGGCCACTTGTCCATGTATCCATTAGCCACTGACCACTTAACCCATTTTCCTCATTTTAGTTTTAACCTTCTTATAAACTTCACTTTCCATAATTAGAAAGTTCTCCATTTACTTTATTATTTAAATAATCCTCCTTAACTTTGTCACTTCACTTTATTATTTAAATAATCCTCTTGATTTTGTAACTTCACTTTATTATTTAAATAATCATCTTTGACTTTGTCACTTCACTTTATTATTTAAATATTTTTTTCTTTGCAAACACTTTGACTTCTTTGACCTTTTGGGGCTTCAATCCAATCATATGAGGGTCCTCCAACTTCTTCAGACCATAATTCTCAAACTATGAAGAGTTATGTGACGTTCCACATACCGCCAGAAATAACATGACAAGAACTATCCATCTAGGATAGTTTCACTGACAAATTCACTGATCTTCATCTCATTATTCCATAGTTAATCATGGGTTCTCTAACCATAATTCTAGGATAAATCAACTGCAAAGCGTCTTCCCATGAGGGATTTCACCATAAGGGGACCACTTTGGAGTTCATCCATTTGTACAACCATGCCAAGACAATAATGATTCATCTTTTACATCAATCCAACTATGCATCAAATGAAAACACATTGATCCATCTTCAACTATGCATCTCATATCCACTTGACATCAATCCATTTAAATCAAGGAAAATACATGATCCATCAATCACTACATCAATATACTATGACAAGACATTGTTCCTTTGACATCAATCCTTTGGAATCAATGACAACATGATCCAGAAATTTAAGTAGAATTAAAAGAAACTTTCCAGTACAAAAAATTTGCAATTTACAAACCATGCTAAAGAGATTTTTGTCCTCTACAAACTCTATTCTCTTTCCAAATGTGCCTTCACATCAGGTAGACCTTCTATCACTAGAGTAAGTTATATACAAAATAAAAAAAGAACCTAATATTGATTGAAGTTCAATAGTATATCTTCCAATGTCCTTTCTAGAACATGTGATGTGTACCAGTGCTGATCACCACATCATTATTTACTTATTCAAACATCAACCACCCAATATGCTTCCCCAAGGAATGTTTTGAGAGTGAGCATACCCAGGAGTTGAACTATCTTTGTACATGAATGCAACTTATCTAGCTGAAATACTACTTGAGGTCCAAAATATTCTTCCTTCATGAAAATAAGGGGAGAGGATTGAAGTGTGTATTCCCAAGAAACCAATCTATTACAACCTTTGAATCCCTAACCACCATTAATTTTGCTCTCAAAAATTTCTTTGCAAAATAAAGAAGACACCATAATCCAAGCAACTTTACCTTAATGTTTGTACCTTCACTAACAACAAGATAACTTCTGAAGAAATGTTGAACACTGAGTTTAAGGAAAATTCCAACACCACATACCCCTCTTGCAACAACACCATCAAAGAACCCAATATGTTTTTCTTCAAAATAAACAAGGTTCATAATATAATCAAGTCGCTCATCCCTATATGTGTCAGGCATCTCCTTAATAGAAAAAATAATTCTAGAACATAGAACAACTTCATTCCTATGAATATCCTCAAACATTACCTTATTTTTGTATCTCCAGATACCCCAAAGAACATGGAGTGGGACTACCATATTCCTTGGGAAAGACAAGAACCAAGACAATAAATTCTCATTCAGAGTTGGGACATTCCAAGAGACAGTTAAACTTAATTGTGCATAGACCTCCTTCCATGTAGATTATGAAACTTCACATTGTACAAACAAATGCATTGTTGTCTCTTCCTCTTTTAAACAAAGAGTGCAATATGACGGACCTACTCTACTCCCAAGTCTGTAGTTTTCACTAGTAAGGAAATGATCCTATAGACACAACCAAAAAAATAGAATAAGTTTTACAGGTACCTGTAATTTCCACAATGCTTTGTGCCACCATACCTAATCCACCTTCACATGTTGTGATATTAATGCATCATATGCAACCTTATAGTCACCATGCCTTTAGATTTATTCCAAGACCAAATGAAAGTATCCTCTACATCATTGAGTGAAATGCCACTTTCCTTTAACCTCACCAAGAATCCATTCCATTCCATACCTAGATCGCCAACAAGTTCAAGATGTTATGCCAAGGTCCATCCTTTTGGAGCTGAGCCATTTAATGCAGTAGAGGACGAAATATGCAATATGGAATATATATGTTTTACTTTTAAATGATGTATAAGGGAATTTGAAAGTTTGAAAGAGGACCCACTCAAAATAAAACAATATTGTCCAATATGCCCCATGTCCCATCTCCCACAGACCAAGCTAACTACCTTTTTATGAGGGGCAATGAAACTAAGAAGTTATTCCAAAATTTAGAAGCCAAAGGGTATTTGTATTGTTCATATCAAATTCATAATACAACATCCACACATTTAAGATACTTTTTCACTAATACTTTGCTCCATAGCCCAAATCCAAAAAACCCACGCCACATTGATTTTGTAGCCAAAGCCTATGCAAACCAATGAAGGTTCTGAAAACCCCATCCACTTAGTAACTTTGTCCTCATAATCCTATCACAACTAACTAAATGGATCTTGGTGTTTTTCCTAGCTCTTTTCTAAAGGAACCAGGAGAAAATCTTGCAGATATTATACTTGATTTTTTCGAGAACCTTTGCTAACCAATAGACTGACATTTTTTGTAGTATATATTTAATAAGGACAATTCTTCCACCTAGAGACAACCACCTATAAGTCCAATGAACAATTTTCTTTTCGACCTTTTGAAGGATCCATATCCAATATGAGACCCTATAACTGTTAGGTTTCATATGAAAACCAAGATATTTCATACCTTGATCCAAAAAGTTTAAAAGGAATTTCAAAAATCTCTGCAATATTTCCCAACAACTCCTCTTCCAAATTGTGTGCAAGAAAACATGATTTCTGACAGTTTATCTCCATCCCTGAAGCCAAGAAGAAACTTGTTATAATTTTCTTGAATTCCATCCATTCTTCAAATGATCCAACACCTAAAATTACTACATCATCCATAAAATAAAAAGTGAGAAATGGTGGCCCCTCTTGCAACCTTTAACCATGAGAATTTTCCTTTAGAAACAACCTTTTTCAACATTCTACTAAATCCTTCCACCGCCAAGAGAAACAATAATGGGGAAAGAGGGAAACCTTGCCTCAATCCACTGTGACTTTTAAAAAAATCCATAGGGGATCCATTTACCAAAACAACAAATTTTGCACTAGTTACACATCCCGTAATCCATTGTACCACCTCCCACTTCAAACCTATTTGAGTTATCATCATTCTCAGATAGTTCCAATTTACTTTATGATAGGATTTCTTAAGATCCAATTTCAATATCAGTGATTTCATCTTCTTTGTTTTCACAGAGTGCATGCATTCATGTGCAATACCTACAACACAGAAAATTAGTCTATCCTTCAAAAATCCAAATTGGTCCTCTGAGATGCTTGTAGCCAACTTTTATTTTATCTTGGATGCAATGATTTTTGTAATAACTTTATAAACAAAATTACTTAAAGATATAGGTCTGAAATCATTAAATGATGCAGGTTTGGATTCCTTTGGAATTAATGCCACAAAGGTAGCATTCAAAGATCGAGAAACTCGGTTAGTTTGTCTAGACTCTTCTACTACAGACAATAAATCAATACCCATTATGTCAAAGAAGTGTTGGAACAATTCCTATGTCCACCCATCATGCCTAATACTTTTTTCCCTAGGCATCATACCCACTATATTTTCCACCTCCTGAAGGGAAATCTATTTCCCAACATCATCACTTTCTTCATTCGAGAAATAACATGACACTTATTTTATCACATGGAACTGGTTTAATGTGTCTTCCTTCCCTATAGCTTGATAAAGAGACCTATAAAATTTGTAAGTTGTTGACCTTATATCTTCCTTTGAAAATAGGGTTGAACCATCAAAATATGCAATGTCTCAAATGGAGTTGATGACCCTTCTATGCTCAACATATTTATGAAATAATTTTGTGTTGCGGTCTCCAATTTCTAGCCAAATTGCATGACTTCTAAGGTGCCAGGTTTCTTCCTCATGGTTAAGGATCTCAGACTTCCTCTTCTCAAGTGAACCTAAAATAATCTTATCTTCAACAAAAAATATTTGTGAGGGGATTTTAAGAAAAATCGAGATGCCAGATTTTGTCTATCTTCTTTAACTTTGATTGAAGTTTCTTCTTTTTCCTCGATTTCCAAAAGACCATTGCATCCTTCAACTTCTTTAACTTATCTACTATTAATCTCATAGCCGAGGGACTCTTCCATGAATCCATATAAGTCCAAATAGACCGGACCAGAGTGTTAAAGTCTGGATCCTTCAACAACACTCGATTGAACTTAAAAGGAGTGAAGGAACTTATAACCCATGTCCTGCATCTTCCAAAACTCTCCAAGAAAGTATCCTTGATAAGAAACCTATCAAGTCTCTTTGAAATGACATCCTCACCCAAATTCATATCCCTTCATGTAGGAATAAGATGTCTTGGGTGGATATCCACAAGTCCAATAGAAGTGAACAGTGAAAAAAAATAGTTTGCCAATGGATTAGGTTTGGCATGTTCACCCCAGATTTCCCTTGATGACAAAGTTAGGTTTAGATCCCTGCCAATGATTAACCCATCTTCCAGCAGTAGCCCACAATCCATCAAAGGCTTCCAAAATGTTTCTCTATCCTTATATGGCCCATAACAGTTTAGAAACTTTACCTCCTTGGAGATGTATATTATACGAACCTCCAGAAGCATACCTGCATTGGTACCAAAATCATGGAGGTCATCCTCCACAGGGTTCCAACCAAATGAAAAACCCCTAGAACGACCATTTGAGTCCATCACAACATATTCCCAATTTGGACAACACTTCAAGAAAAATTCCTTTTCCTTTTCACATACCACCATCATTTCTTGAAAAAATATCTTATGTTAGGGTGAACAAAATTGATAAAATGTTTGAGGGTTAATATACTTTGGGCACCCCATACCTCACACAGGTTGAGAGAGAGAGTATAATAATTACTCCAACCCCCTTTCAGACTATGTTTCTCTAATATCCCTATATGTATGAGGAGGAACAAAAAGAGAAATCACATATGATGTGGGAAGGATGAAAGGTTCCAAACCTCCATCAATGGCACCTGCATTTTTCCTAACATTGTTTTTCGCATCCTTTTTACGCATCGTTACATTGGATATGTCTCTTAATCCATTATAAACCATCCCTCTATTTGAAACTTGTTAAGGGGTTTTTGTATAGACTGCTTTTAAAGAAGGGTCCAAACCTACAATGCAACTCTCCACACCCACCAAGATAGAAAAATAGGGAGGGTTCCTATACATAAAACCACCTAATGGGGAGACAACATCCAATGCCCCCAAAAATCACTAACCAAAGGCCACCCTTCAGACCCATAGG
Source organism: Picea sitchensis (assembly GCA_010110895.2). Lineage (NCBI taxonomy): Eukaryota > Viridiplantae > Streptophyta > Pinopsida > Pinales > Pinaceae > Picea > Picea sitchensis. The sequence goes on along the minus strand of SNQJ01S0069246.1, from coordinate 66,380 downwards.
GGAAATACGAAGTGGAGTGAGATGAGCATAATCTAGAGGCTAAGGGCCTATCCACCCTATATAAGGGATGAGAGGAAGGGGATGATATTGGAGGGACGAGGAAGTCCAAACTTGAAACACCCATTCCCTTAACTAGAAGGTTAGTCTCTAAGGAGGGTTTTTCAAATTTATTTGAAAAAAATTCCCAAAAATCTCTATAATCGAATCCTCATGATTAATGAGGAACACAATATCATCCTTTGACAATGAATTAAAGAAAGAGAGGAAGAAAGTATGTGATCCGGATTATTTTCGACACGAAATGAGAGTGGAGATATAATAAAGAAATTCACATAGATATCACGGATATCCAATAATATAACATAAATGTATCAAAGATGCAACCATAAACACAGATATACAGTAATACACAATTTATATTAATGAAATAAATGTACAGAGACTATAAAAATATAGAGTGAAAGACTCGCTAGAATGGTGGCAGCTTATCTCTCAGAAGTGATGTGTTGGCTACTGGCATTCGCAAGAAGATTATTACAATGAGGCTCTAAAGGCCTTTTTACAATAAGCAGGAATTACAAAAATAATATACATCAAAAAACCTAACCCTAGGAGATGAAGCGCCAAAAGTCACGTGGGCCAAGTTTGGGTAAGTGAGTACATCAACTTCCCGGGGTCGTAACTTTTGCATACGATCTTCGTTTTAGGCGTGTGAAAGCTCATTGGAAAGGTATCATCAGGGAGATTCATTTTGGGGGCTCAATAATGCCTTCAGATATCATTGAGAACCTCGATCTCGAAAAACTTTCATTTGGGCCCTCAAAATGACCCCGAAAGTTAAAAACTGCTAAAAATAGTAAATTGCCAAAATTGTCAGAAAATTGTTTTGAGCCAGCCGGAAAAGGTCGGTGGCCACCGATATCCACCTGGATCAATCCTCCCTCCTTAGGAATCAATGGTCTCCATTTCATTGAGTTCTCGAGGGAGAGGGAAAAACGTTTGATGAATCTGCATCTTGGTGAGCTTCTTGCCTTGCTGGAGACGTCACGCTGCTCAGTTTGTGGAAGTCTGTCACGAACCTATTGTTGTTGAGGTTTTTCAACAAGTCGAGCTACATGAGAGGACGGTGTGTAGAAGGAATCTTTGCGCTTTTCTGAAACCTTGTCGACCTGCTTCTGTTGGATAAAAGGTGCTTGGGGTGAGGTTGTAGTGGTTCCAATGTCCTTTTGTTTCCCTTTTGAACAGATTGTGAAGAAGTTGAATTTTGTAGTATGAGATACTACCTTGCGACACTTTTTTGGTGGAACAATAGTCAGAACTACCTCTCGTATTCTATAGAGATGACCCCCCAAAGTAACAATGACACTGTGCGGTCGAGACTCATAAACAACATGGCACTTCCACATATATGGTTGGCCCAAGAGAACATCACAGACATCCATTGAGGCAACATCCAGTGAGGCAACAGTTGGCCTTCTGAATTTTGACAAAGTACAGACCGCTCGTCACCTCTCTCGACAATGTTTTTGTCAGCCATCTGCCCCGGGTGGTTCCCCGAGCTTGTCACGTGACCTCCCTCATTTCTCACGGTTGTTTCCTGAGGTATTTCCATCCGATTGTCACTTAAGAGATCATTTGTAGCCTGCCTAGTCTCTGCGTGTCCCTCCCACGCAGGTATACACTCAGACTGGTACATGAACCGATATGTATTTTCACAGAGAAAAAGACCCTCCGTAGCCCATATCTTGTCCTTCGCTTCCAAATCCAAATCTAGCATAGTTGCCATGTCTTCATATGAGATATACAACCCCTTCCAATGGATGAATATACAACAAAACAAAATCATCCAAACAGAGAGATCGTGACAGGTCAATCAGTTCAAACCTCATTGAGTGGAAGAGCAATGATGCACTCTCGAGTGGGACCTCAAACCCTAAAACCCCTCAAGCGGCCATTCTTTGTGAAACCCATGTATACTGAGATTTTAAAAATTTGTATATTTTATAACGCATGTAACATAGTGTCGCACCCTTTTTTTTAAACGTTTCAGAGATCATTAAAATAATTATATTAATTTTTGAAAAACAAAATTTTAAAACTAATATATTTTATGATATCTTTAAAACTTATTACAATAAAGGAATTGTTTTAAAGATTATTTAAATAATTATATTAATTATATTGAAAAATAAAGGAATTGTTTTAAAGATTATTGAAATAATTATATTAATTATATTGAAAAGTGATTTTCTAATAGATTTTTATGACATATTGAAAATTTATCATAATTCTTTTTCCAATAAATGTTTAAAAGATATTAAAATAACTTTATTTTTTTTGTTTATTGCTATTTACTCCGAGTCATAACCATCATAGACTCAAGCATGCTCGATCTTGGAAAATCATGGAAGACACCATTTTGCAGAATAAAGATATTATTAAAAAAAACTTCAAATCAAAATTTAAGAAGAAAATGTGGTGTGATAAAGAGTTGGAGGAAAAAAGAAAAATAAGGTATTATAAGGATGTAATCAACCATAATTTAGAAGATCAGAAGTATCTATTTGTTTTGCCAAGTGTAAAGAAAAAAATAAGCATTTCTAAGATAAGAACAAATTCTCACAAGTTCCATAGTGAAACTAGGTTGGTCAATTCCTAAAATGCCATGGGATGAAAGAGTGTGTCACCTTTGTGTCACTAAGAAGGTTGAAGATGAAAATCACCTTTCTCTTAGATTGTCCAACCTATACTCATATTAGATCTCATTTTCAAAATATTTGTCACACTACCAACCTTCCTAACCTATTAACTCAACAAAAGTAAGGTGATCTTGGAAAACTTCTCTTAATGCTTTTCGAGCACATAAACAAAATTCTAAAGAATCCCAAATAATCACCTACCCTCTTCGATAAACCAATTCTTGATCATCATCATCAATTATAAAAAAAATTAAAAAATATTTAATAATCTTAATAATGTTAAATTATATTATATATTTAAAATTTTATATCATATAAATGTGTTCTAACTTCAATTTCATTTAAAAATTCACAGTTATTAAATTAATAATTAAATAATTATATATCTTTGACCAACTTACATTTCTCCATGCAATAAAATAAAATGAAAGAAATCTAAAATAGAGCATAACTTCATTTTAGCTTTAAAATTAAAATCCTTGAAGCCAGGCGAAAGCCCAATGATCCTGTGTAGAAAAGTGGTTGATAGTAAAGACGGTAATAAGATTATGTCAGTATAGTAGTAGAGACGACATTTGGAAATGATCAGAGGCCATCTCACAAACCAGAAATGCAAATTTGACAAAAATGATCCTCTGTAGAAAAGTGGTTGATAGTAAAAACGGTAATAAGATTATGTCAGTATACTAGTAGAGACGACATTTGGAAATGATCTGAGGCCATCTCACAAACCAGAAATGCAAATTTGAAAAAAAAAAAAATAACAATTACAAACCCTAATTACAACATTACCAGAAATGCAAATTTGACCTAAAGAAAAAAAAAAAAAAAATAACAATTACAAACCGTAATTACAACATTGAACCATGGAAAAACCTATGTGGGAAAACCTATGTGGGCTACGGAGCTCTGTGGCATTGTATCAGCCAGATGAAAAATCTGTTGGGTTCAAAATAAGGAAAGAGCATAATCCTTTTAACTGACAAAATGCTGCATAAGCTAGATGCAAACCTATTTATGAGATTAGTGTTCCCATAAAGATATCCAGAGATTACGGACTTACATGATCTGTAATTCCATTGTCCGATCTTCCGGTTTCAAAGAGATGTGTATATTTGTCCGAAAAGGAGCTTAAAACAATGGGATTGAGTAACGCCATTTGGGCCTTGTTCAAATTCGATAAGTAGATGAATCCAATCACCGTTGCGCAGAACAGGACCAAGATCACATTCCTCACCTCGCCGTGATTGACCGCCTTGGAATTACGCCTTAATTCCTTTCCTTCCAATCTTGTTTACAGCCTTGAAAAAACATACAGACAAGTATATACGAGCAATTCATGTGACAGGGCGTTCAATATTTCCTGCTGAACAATTTTGGATAATATCATTTACATTCTGCTTCTTCGACTTGTCAGACGAGCACGCAGCTTTGATAGTATAATTGGGTGTCACAATAATATTAAACAGAAGAACTCCATTAAATCTGAGAAACTGTTAATGCAAAATTTAAATCCATATACGCGCGTTTATATTTCTAGGGAGTCAAAAACACAGGCGCTGCCGGGAGACATAATGGCTGCCCCGGCCAGACAAACCCGTGGAGGCTAATCAATGAGCCAGCATTGGCCTCATAGCTTGATTCCCAGCGAAATTTCAGAGGACTAAAAAATATATATTCGATTCTCATGGATGTCAGTCATTTAAACTGATTGAATGTTTGGAATAATGGGGGAGGTAATATCAGAAGAATACCCGTTCAGCTCTGGATGGGTATCAGATACCTTTCTTGACAGTGATTTTGCCACTTAAATTATATCAACCTCTGTCTTCTCGGATCATGCTTCTCATTCAATAACATATATAATCCATTCTCGTAGATATCAATCATTTAAAAATGATAAAATCTTTGGAATAATGGGGGAGGTATATCAGAATAAGGCCCGTTCACCTCTGGATGGGTATCAGCTATCATTCTTGACAGTGATTTTAGCACTTAAATTATATCAACCTCTGGCTTCTCGGATCATGCTTCTCATTAAATAATTTAAAAAAAATAAAATTATATATAGCTTGCATATGGTATTGCTATCATTATTTATTATAAAAAAAAATGTTTATTATAAAAAGATTAAGTCTAAGCATTAAAAAGAATTTAAGTCAACATATAATAAATTAAACATTAAAAAAATTAGTCAACATAAAACAAAGTCAGTATTATCAATATATGTGACATCATCTATCTCTATAATAGTGAGCTGTATATCTAAGAGCACAAAACCATATATAGTCGATTTTCAGAGATGCCAATCATTTAAAAAGATGCTAGTATCTTTGGAATAATACCCTTACATCTATCTCTATGATAGTGAGCTGTATATCTAAGAGCACAAAACCATATATAGTCTATTGTCAGAGAGGTCAATCGTTTAAAAAGATCCTAGTATCTTTGGAATAATACCCTTTCACCTCTAGATGGATATGAGCAGTGATTTTTCCAATTAAATTATATTAACTTTTAATTTTTTAGATAATGTTTTTATTAATAATTTTTTATATATTAATCATATTTCTCTTTAATTTTAATTTAATTTCTGAGATCATGTATTTTATTCAACAATTTTTTAATTTATTTTTTTATATATTTACTTATTGATAATGGGCAGATTTAATAGGGGTCTGTTTATGTGTTTACTTTTTTACATTTACCTAATCATAATTAAAAATTACTTTGATAGCTAATTGATTGCCACGTAAGTGATTAACATAAATTAAAATATTAACACTAAATAAATGAAGCTCAACCATTTATTTGTTAATCAATAATAAAATTTAATATATTCTTTTAAGGATTCTTTAAATCTTACACCAACCTTTGAATATTCTACACTTTATTTATATTTAATTTACATATGTATACTATTATTGTAGTTATTATTATTTGTTATAAATATTTTTTTTTTTAAGTTAATAAAATAATAAAAATATTATCTATATTGAGTGGGTCTAATGGTGAAGAATATGTGTTTCTTTTTGGAATTCACACATTTAAATCTAGAGGGGGACATGGAATGTATACCTTAGTAAAATTTAGAAGTCAAATAATTCTCATACACATTATATAATTCTCACAACTATTTAATTTATTTTGTGTGTATATCAAAATAATACCCATTCACCTCTAGATGGGTATCAACCATCTTTCTTGATAGTAAATTTGTCAATTAAATTATATCAACTTCTATTTTTTTGAGTCATGCTTTTTATTGACTCCAAAGACATTTTCTACAACCAATATGAGGAGATGTGTAATTCCTTCTATGCTCAATATAGACTTGACACATGGTATTTAAAAAAATTCTTATTGTACTGATAGATTCTTTCCCAACACACACACACACACACACACACACATATGTTAAGAATAAAAAAAAAAATTATTGATCATGAGGGAGATGTGTAATTCATTTATTGCTTAAAAACATTTAAAACAAATATTAATAACAAAAAAATATTTCAATATCCATCTTAAATAAGATTCTTCAATATCGGTTCTATATATATTATTCATAAAGCAATTGAAAGTGAAAACATTTCAATGTTGTGTTGCTTAGTATGAAAGAGATGTGTAAAGTTGACATGTAGATCCATATTAACTCAAGATACATGCCTCTAGAGGGATGCATTGAGAGGGGTCAAGTGTGTTGAGGTGAAATTTTTTTTTAGATTGAAAACACTTGAGAAAAGATTTGCACGTCAACGGTTTTGATCCTTCATGATAGATCCAAAATTAAGATGGATATTGGTTAAAGCATTTCAATTGTGTGTTTCTCACTATGAAGGAGATGTGTGTTAGGCAGCGAAAGAAAAACATAGAAAAAAACAGACATAAACCAAGAAAAACAATCACACAATTGACACAGTGATTTATGTGGAAACCCAATACAAGAAAAAACCGTGGGGCAATGATAATTGGTAATATTATTATTCACACGAGAATTACAATAGCCAACACAAACATACAACCATCCTCTCCTCACATACACACTGCGCTCCACAATATTGTGTCTTGCTCACAAAAACACCTCACCTCTATGGGTATGCTCGTATATATAGCATCTCTCAAATAGTTAGAAAAACTTATTGTAATATGATCCACCAGTTACACAAACTGTTCACTGAAGAGTGCATGCATGCACAGTCTAAATTTAGTTGATGTGCAAGTGCATGCTACCACATGGTAAATTAGTTGGCACTTTTTCAACAATGTACACCTTGACAACAATTTACCTAATATATCATGCCTGAATTAATTCATAACCTTTTCTGCAAGACAAGAGAAACCAAACACCATCGTATCCCTCTAACAAAATTGGTTTCATAAACACGTCTGTAGAGTTCACTTTTGTATGGACCTTTTCCACAGCCACTCCCCATTCATCAACCACCTATATTACAAAATGGTATTTGATAGAAATATGCTTCGTATTATTGTGATAAGTTGGATTTATATCCAAATGAATATCACTTTGACTACCACAAAATACTTTCACCTTGTCCTATATTCTTCCAGACTCACCCAACAAACCTTTTAACCAAATTTCCTCCTTGCATGCGGTCATTTTCAATATTACCTGAAATTTCCACTTCAAGATATTTCTTTACTCTTGCAGGAGGACCTATTTGCGGTTATTTTTCCCATTGAGCACTTTCAGGTAATATTGAAAATGATTGAACTGTTTCAGACTGTCGTCGATGATAAATCTAATTATAAAAATTCCCCTCAATAATGGATTGTGAGTTAGAAATAACTTTTAAAAATAAAAATAAAACAAGGAAAGAAGCAGAAATAATCAATAAGAAAACAAACATAAAAATAAACATCTAGGGATATTTACATGGAGTAGGTCTTATTCCGCTCAGTTGAAGTATTTCTTGAGAGTTTGGCCATTCACCAAAAATTTGTCGATTTTGTAGCTAGTCTAATAAAACAAAACAAAAAAATTCCATTTATAACAAAACAAACAAGACGTTAATTCCAAGAAACTCGTTTACCTATTAAACATTTGAAAAACAAGCATGAGATCATTTCTAGTTAATAACAACGTTGAAGTTGGAAGAAATTTTTATCACAATATCACCTGATTTCCTGAATCTTTTGGTAGCTCTGGGAGAGGTTTGTTGAACACTGTATCTCAGATCCATGTTTTCTCTTTCCAATACCAAGTTACGAGCCATAACCTGATTAAGATGAGCTTGCAAATAAGGGATATATTGGTAATACCTCTAGATCCAAGTGAAACACTCTTCATAGTATACCTATTCCAACATTGATAGGGGGTGAATATTCTCTGAGTTCAATGGTTTGTATTGTGCCATAACCTTTTTTAAATCATATTGGATTCCTGAAAACCTCTCTTGCTCCTTTAAAAATGGATGTAGGTTTGAAATAAAATCGTATTGGGGTGAATCCTCTTTAGTGGCATCACAACTAGCATCCTGGATAGATATTGTATCTTCGATGACAACTGTAGGAATGGGTTTATCATGGTTCTAATGTCGCTTATTGGTCATTCTTGACATAAGTCTACCAATCCTTTTAACCTTCTGTGTGACTTGTTTACCCTGTCTTTTGATTTTATTTTAACCTCACTAACCATGTTCTGTATAGGATCAAGGGTGATCGGTGTCTTATCTCTTAAATGACTCAAAATTTCCTTCAATGATTTCTTTGGAACGAAATCACACTTTTTGGATTTGACCTCGTCTATCGGGCAAAACTCAATAGGGGTATCGGGAGGTAATATAGGGTATTTCGAGACTTGTATTTGAACTCAAAAACTTTGTAGAGAATGGGACGATAGGCTTGGATCGCGAGGCTCATCAACACACAGAGGTAAACTAAGAACTGGTTCAGATGGCAATGAAACAAAACCATTCCTAACAAGAAAACTATGCCAACTATCTCCTATATTTAACAAATGGGCATTAACCAGAACCCGAATTAAACCATGGTGGATTAGACTGGACTCAGATTTAGGGTTTTGTCTTTGGTAGAACCTGTACATCTTCTGGAGACTCCTAAGCAAATAAAATGGAATTTTTAACTTAAAACCCAGGAAGACCATCAATAGGCACACATGAAATAAAAACATCATCCCATAACATCCCTCACATGTGATGAATTGTTTAATTATCAACAAAAATCCATGCTAATGAGTTTTGAACAAATGGATGGGCGTACCTTTTACGTTATAGCACGATTTTCTGGAAACCATCAATAAATTCCATGGGATACCATCTATATTCAGGTTTTTGAAGCAGGGGTCCCCTCCTTTCAATAAACCTGTGGCCTCTACTATGGATTCTTCACTTACTTGCAATTGCAGGTCGCCTACTTTGGCTTTGGCACCGTCAAAAGTTTTGGCAAAAGCCTGTGCAGCTTCCATATTAAAAACCTCAAATGACTGTACAAATTTAACCCAACCGAAAAGGACGAGGTCATATAAAACATCGTCATGAGAGAGCAGACCTTGTGAGCCATTCGGCTCCACTGTAACTACATGAGCCATTAGCTTGCATATGATATACCAAAGATGCAGAATGGAGGGGTCTGCGCTCGAGCCAACCCAAAACAAATGGTCTAGTTTACATGGTCAAAGGTGAACCAAAAACTAAGAGCTCAGAAGGATGCTACCATGGCTTTGTAACATCCCTCTCTTGCGTGCTCTGAGTGAACTTATTCTTTGAGGACACTTTCTTGCAAGTGATTCAAATTATTATACTATTAGACGTTTGATTATGGATATGAGGACATGTTATTTTACTGTATTGACATAGACAAGTGCTATTGACTCGGTTCTCCTGAGTGTGTAGGCTTTTGGACCTTGAGGATGCAAAGGCATATATGAAACCCTTGGACCCCGGACCGAGTCAGGGAGTGGAAAATTGGGTTTTGATTGTTGTATATATGACCTATGTGCATCTGATTAGATGTTATGATTATGGATTTTATTTCTAACATGATTCATTGATGATGCAAGCTGACGATAGCTTGCCGAGAAGACTCACATGTGGAGAAGACGGGTCACACACGATAACTAGTAACGTTGAGGGAGAGGTGTAGACAACATCCGTACCACAACCTACTAGCACTCTCGTCATGGCTCAAACTATATGTTAACGATTACCTATTTAGAGAATACCCACAATGCCATGAGGGAAGAATCAGACAATTGATCACGATGATTCTAAGGGGCATGCAATAAGGTCGGGGCCTTATTCCTTAGAAGAATCAGACAATTGATCACGATGATTCTAAGGGCCACACAAGGCTCCGTGGCCTCCTATTCCTAGAGGGCCCTTAGTCTCCACAAGATCATCTCGAAGAGAAATGAATCTAGGGATTTTTTATGTCTACCAAGTCAGTCAAGAAGCGAGTGGCACCCTTGGAGCATGTAGTACATCCTGAAGGGAACGTCACGCGAGAAAATGGAAAGTGGTGAGTAGAACCCTTGGAGAACATAGTGCATCCTAAATGGAACGCCACACAAGGGAAACAAAATGAGGCGAGTGGTACCCTTGGAGCACCTAGTGCGTCCTGAAGGGAACATCACATGGTTAACTAATAAGTGAATAAACCTAGATGGCCTTAGAACGAATAATGTGATAAGAAAGATTTAAAAACAATTTCCCTAATAAAATGTCGCCCAACCTCGGAAATTAAAATCTAGGTCTAAGTGATACTTGTCGTAAAAAAATAATAATAATAAAAATAGTAATAATAATCATCATTAAACATGTGATGAAAAGGGGGTAAGAAATTCGATTAATTTATTAAATCAAATTATATTGAGGGACTAAAATTTTAAAAGGGAACTGATTGTTTTATACATAGGCTGACTAAAATTTATTAATTAAAAGGGAAGAGGGGTAAAAAGTAATTTTCTACACTTGCCAATTTGAGTTTTAGATAAAAATGGAAAAGAGGGAAATTTAAAAGAATTGGGAAACTAAGGGAAAAAGGGGGAAAACTTAAAGAGAAAGGGAAACATAAGGAAAAAGAAGAATGACTAACTTAGCAAGGAATCTTGCCTTTAAGAACTTTCTAAATTGAACTCAACTAGTAAATTAGTAAGGGGTAAGTCATTAAAATGTGTAAGGGAATATGGGGACACCTAGGAGCGATTCTAGGAATGATTTTAGGTGGGTGAGGGAAATAGAAGTAATTAAATCATTAATGAAATTAATTTCTGGTACAACAAAGGGGATGGGTGAAACATATACGAGGAGGATTTTTCTGAATTAAATTATTGGAAATTAAATTAAATGGGAATTTGGGAAAGAAATCTCTTAGAAACTCTTTTTAAAAGGATGGAGGAGGAGGAGTATGGGGACCTTCTGTGATGGGTACTGTTACTCTATAGAATTTTAGACTTGACTAACTTATCTTGTGGGAGTTGAGATACCCAGCTTGGTGAGGAGTGGTAGCTTGGCTTTGCAAGGCGAGATGGGAGCTAGTTGTTCTCTCGTTAGTGTGTGTGGCCCTTTTGCGTCTCGGGGAGCTAAGGGGGAAGAAGAGTACCCCTATCATTGGTTTGGAGGTACCAGTGAATTCACAAAGGTCGAAAAGAGGGAGCTGCACAAAGCGCGTGGGACATCGACTCAGAGCGGTCACCTTGGGCTATGGTATGTGAGCTTTTATTTTGCATAGTATATTACTATTGATCTGGTTCTTTCATTTCTGTACTTTTAATTGTGTAACAAAGTGTTTGACTGAGCGATGTAATTGAGAACTTAATTTCCCCACAACCTTAAGCTCGCTGCTTGACTTGATTCCCTTGGCATTCGATCTCTGTATGGTGTGACTGTCGTATTGGTTTAATTGATTTATTGTGAAGGGTTGTGGTTTACTTCATCCTCATCCCTAGATCATCATTCCACACCTAAGCAATGGTCAACAGCTAGATCGACAGTTGTCAGTTCGGTGTTAATAGATCTATAGATCCTAATGCCCTGGTTTTCTATGCGTGGACAGTGAGCGAAGGAGGTTTTCGCCTAGCTGTTTACCTCTATTGGTTGTTCCTCATCAAGTGATTGTCTTGCATTTTGTTGTGAATGATTACCTCTGCGATAGTTATTCCTTTCCCACAACAAACTGCTTATGATCCTCTACGTTGATCCCTGCATTTTAATACCCTACTGGTAATTATTTAATGTTGCGTTTTTAATGCTTCTCTTGGCAAATTTACTGTGTGGTTTTGCAAGATACCAGATATATAAAATATGCAGAACAGAAATGAAATGCTAGAAATGACAGAATAACAGTAAAATATCCAGCATAATCTTCACAATACACAGAAACGATATACGAAATAGCAACAGAAATAACACTTTGAATCAAATAGCAATGTTCACAGGCCTCTTCGAGGGGGCAACCTCCAGTCGAGCAGCGCTCCGTTACAATAATATCCAAGATAGGGTTCTCATACCCTCGACTCCTATTTATACTAAAAATAAGCATCTAGAGGAAGATCCTTCTAGAAGCGAAAGCTTCTATTAGGTCTTCTTACATCCGCCTTATTCTATTTTATTGAAAGGTCTTATTAATATTGACCTTT
>SNQJ01S0069246.1:24663-39884 GCA_010110895.2 Picea sitchensis | reverse complement strand
GTCTATCAGCGGGAAGATGTAAGGACGCGAAGCCGATCTGGCTCGCTGAAATAGCTATTAACAAGAAGGAATCTGAGTAATGTGGTAACGTTTCCAGGATTTTGAATTTTGAGTGATAGAATTCACTCTCGATGTAAAGGACCCAGTGGCTTGCCAATTTACTAGCCAATCCACCTTCTTAATATAATCCATAATCATTTTCCTAAAAAAAAATCATCATTAAACATGTGACTAAAATTGATTGTTTTTCTACATATGCTAACTAAAATTTATTAATTAAAAGGGAAGAGGGGTAAAAGTTAATTTTCTACACTTGCCAATTTGAGTTTTAGATAAAAATGGAAAAGAGGGAAATTTAAAAGAATTAGGAAACTAAGGGAAAAGGGGGAAAACATAAAGAGAAAGGGAAACATAAGGAAAAAGAAGAATGACTGACTTGGCAAGGAATATTGCCTTTAAGAACTTTCTAAACTAAGCTCAACTAGTAAATTAGTAAGGGGGTAAGTCATTAAAATGTGTAAGGGAACATGGGGAAACATAAGAGCGATTCTATGAATTCTTTTAGGTGGGTGAGGGAAATAGGAGTAATTAAATAATTAATGAAATTAATTTATGGTGCAACGAAGGGGATGCGTGACACATGTACGGGGAGGATTTTTCTGAATTAAATTATTGAAAATTAAATTAAATGGGAATTTGGGAAATAAATCTCTTAGAAACTCTTTTTAAAAGGATGGAGGAGGAGGAGTATGGGGACCTTCTGTGATGGGTAACATTACACTGCAGAATTTTAGACTTGATTGACTTATCTTGTGGGAGTTGGGATACCCAGCTCTGTGAGGAGTGGTAGCTTGGCTTTGCAAGGCGAGATGGGAGCTATTTGTTCTATGGTTAGTGTGTGTGTCCCCTTTGCGTCTCGAGGGGATAAGGGGGAAGAAGAGTACCCCTAGCATTGGCTAGGAGGTATCGGTGAAGTCACAAAAGTTGACAAGCGAGAGCTGCATGGAGCGTGTGGGACATCGACTCGGAGTGGTCACCTTAGACTACGGTACGCAAGCTTTAATTTTTCATAGTACATTACTATTGATCTGGTGCTTTCATTTCTATACTTTTAATTGTGTAAGAGAGTGTTTGACTTAGTGATGTAATCGAGAACTTAATTTCCCCATAGCCTTAAGCTCACTACTTGACTTGATTCCCTTGGCATTTGATCCCTGTATGGTGTGACTGTCCTATTCATTTAAGTGATTTATTGTGAAGAGTTGTGATTTACTTCATCCTCATCCCTAGATAATCAGTCCACGCCTGAGAAATCGGCCAGGAGACAGATCGACGGTTGTCACTTCAGTGTTAATAGACATATAGATCCTAACGCCCTTCTTTTTTGTGTGTGGATGGTGAGCGAATGAGGTTTTCGCCTAGTTGTCTACCTCTGTTGGTTGTTCCTGGTTGAGTTATTGTGTTGCGTCTTTCTGCGATTGTTATTCCTTTCCCACAACAAACTGCTTATGATCCTCTACGTTGATCCCTGCATTTTAATACCCTTCTTGGTAATTATTTAAGGCTGTGTTTTTAATGCTTCTCCTAGGGAATTTACTTTGTGTTTTTTTCTACTTTTGGTCTACCATTTACTCTACGATTTTACTCATCCTTTGGTCACGCTGGACTGCTTCTTATTCCTTCATTACTCTGTGTTTTATTTTATTCGATGGCATTATTCTTTTCATTTCAATACACTCAACCACAAATTTTTTTTAACTTTGCGTTTTTAGTATATTCTTGGACAATTTAAATATGTGTTTAATGCACTCCCTGGAGAATACACCATGTGTTTTTATCACATTCCATGGCGGATACTTTGCGGTGTTAATACATTTTGACCAAAAAACAATTGTATTCTTAGCTGATAATTAGCGAATTTATATTCGTAGTTTATTAACGATTGGACAACGAACCCGTTATAACATATCTATACATGTCGTTTACATCTTACACCATCAATCCATGACGTTTCAGACTAACTAAATCCGTGATCCTTTACCTGTGAAATTTTCCCTTGTTTATACATTTACAGATTGCGATTTAATCCTTTTATTGACAACTATTTTTATGTTAAACCCAACTATTTGTTATGATGACACAAGCGTTTAAAGGTCAAGGCATTTTCAATGTCTAGGCGTTTTTGTAATGACATATCACAGTGATTTATATTCATTATGACAACAAATGTAATTAACGACAATATTATGGGAAGCGATCTCAATGGCATAATGTATAGTGTAGAGAGCATATTTACACAACAATATCTATTCATCCTAGTTATGGATCTTATTGCTTACCCAACGATATCATAGGATTTATATTTATATTCATTAATAGTCTATCAATAGATTTGTCAAGAGACTGGTTAATAGACCGTGTTATGGTTGTATACAGTGACTGTATTGTTTTTACGACATTCTAAGTTATGGATTTTATTTTCTTCAGTTAGGAGTTTATGTATGTTAAAACACACTGAAATTTTGATACAACAATATCATAGACAACATGGCACTATTGCTAGACAACCACTTCATAACATTTAGCAATACATTCGTGGGACAAAAATCTACTTCTGACAACCCTTTTTATATAGGTAACGATTGCATGCAGACTGCTTGAGTTAGATAGCGACTGTAATTTATATAATATACAGGTACTGATTTCATTTTATTGATTATGTAGATGGTGATTTTATCTACGCCCCTTCGGATTGCCATCTTAATTTATATTATTCTTATTTATCATCAGATTGATTTTTCCTTTTTCCACAACATTTTTACATAACGAAAATTATGTTCCCAACACTACTTTTCAGAGACAAGTATTATTCGTACACCTTCAACAGAAGGCCTCATTTCGAGAGAGAGGATGGCGTAGTGATAAGGAGGGCATGGCCTCACTCACCATAATTATAACTAAAAAAAATTCTGCCTTCGGCTCCTTAAAAATTTAGCACCAATCTGTCTTCTTGGATGAGGGCTCCTCCTTAAACTACTTAAAAGAAACTAGAGCCACACATGACCGTTTTGTTGTTATTGGGATACCTCCATGTGTATTGACCCGAGTAAAACCATTTTTCTTTACTAAAATGAGTGATTTATTCCTTATCCTGATGATGTTATTAGTGTTTTCTTCTACTGTGTCCAGGCAGTCTCGTCACTATATAAAATCAATTGTTGTATCGGTTCCTTTTTGCTTATTTCAGTAACCAGTTCATGTAAGACTAATTTAGTTAAAAATTTATGTTAACCCAAGATGTATTAGGATACTGTTGGTGGTGATGTGGTAAAATATTTTTCAAATTAATAAATGATACCTCTAGAATTACTTTTATACCAGCAAGATTCTTTGAAACTTATTTTTATTGAAAATCACTTTATAACTAAAAGGCTTAGTTTAGTCAGATGCTTGTGATGGTTTTTAATGAAGAATCCATCAGGATGGAGTTGATTATTGTCAGGTATTATGATGGTCTAACAAGGCCCTTAAACAGATTGTCAAAGGCCTTGATTCACCATCTTTACTGAGATGAGGCTAGGGCACCTGTACCCCTGAGGGTCCATAAGGTGCCCAACCAATACCATTAGTATTCACTGCGAACTTGAGAAGGTAAAATTTCCTGAGTTCTTTGGTGCCATGGACGACGTAGCCACTGAGGCATGGGGTAGAGTATGGCGATCTGTTTTGTGTTTCGCAATTATCCTTCCAACACAAAGATCCATGTGGCGGTATTCAACTGAAGGGGAGCGCTCTTCTTTGGTGGAAGATGCTCCTGTCGTTTTGAACATGACTGTTGAAGACGTCTCATGGGAACTGTTCAAGGAACGGTTCTACGAGAGGTATATTTCTGAGCAATTCATGAGAGTCAGCTCAACAAGTTCAACAACTTGTGACAGGGTGGTCATACAGTGCCCACATTTTTCCCAAGTTTGAGGCTTGTTTTTGGAGCTTCTTCAGTATACTCCACACCTCTTTACCAAGAAACTTAAGGTTAACAAGTTCGTGGTGGCCAAAGTATTAGGATCCAGCTTCTACTTCAGGTACCAATATTACTAGATCGAAGAAAATGTGTTGGAATGTGGGGAGAAGATTACCAGCATGACTTCCCAGTGGAGAGGATCGGAGCCCTGGATCAACCGGACCCACTATGATGGGATTTTTGGGCAAGGCCCATCAGATTCATGCGGAGGTGAGTAATCGCCAGGCAAAGCACCAGTCAACTATGCTCGAGACATCAGATACCATCACTAACCAGACCCTTAGTATTTTGATAGATCCTGGTGCTACCGAAGGTTTTTATTTTTGGGGCAGCGCTAAAAGGAATTAAGGTTAAGGTAGTGAAACAAGATGACATTATATTTGTAGAGATGGCTTCAGGAGCCAAAAAAAATGTTGGAGGAAAGGTTACGGGTTGTACCCTTAACCTGGGAGAGTTTGTCACAAGGGCCAACCTATACATCGTGATCTTGGGATCTTATTACATCGTGATCGGTATGAACTGGTTGGAATTGCATGAGGCTATACTCAATTGTAAGATGAAATGGTTGAGATAAGTCAATGATGAGGGAAAAATATGCGTGATTGTAGGTCGGAACCAGAGATTTTCCATAAGGTTTATCTCTTCCTTCCAGTTATGGAAGAGCATGTGCAAAGGATGTAAGATTTACGCGATCCTTGTGTTAAACAAGAAGGAAGTAGCGGAAGATCTAGAACACATTCATGTGGTGAGAGAGTTTTCGGACGTCTTCCTGGAGGAGTTACCTGAGATACCGCTAGAGAGGGAATTGGAGTTTACCATAGACCTGAAACAAGGTACCGAACCGATAGAAAGAATGCCTTATTGGATGTTGATCGTAGAGTTATGAGAGTTAACAATGCAGCTGAAGGAGCTGATGGACCTGGGAATTATACGTCCAAATGTGTCACCTTGGGGCGCGCCTGTTTTTTTTTATACAAAAGAAGGAGGTCTCATGGAGACTCTGCATTGACTATCATCAATTGAACAAGGAAGCTATCAAGAATCAATATCATTTTCCAAGGATTGATGATCTGTTTGATCAAATGAAGGGTGTGACGATGTTTTCCAAGATCGATTTTCAATAAGGGTATCACCAGTTATAAATCAAGGAGGATGGTGTCCCTAAGACCAAATTTAAGACAAGGTTTGGTGATTACAAGTTTACTTTTTTACTGTTTGGACTGACAAATGCCCCAGGGATATTTATGAGTTTGATGAACGGGGTGTTCCATGAGTACTTGGACAAGTTTGTCCAAGTATTCATGGATGATATTTTGATTTACTCTCAGATGACGGAGAAGCATGAGAAGCACTTGCGCTTGGTACTACAGTGTCTGTGAGAGCACAAATTGTATGGGAAGCTGTACAAATGCTTGTTTTATCAATCGAGGATTCACTACTTAGGGCATGTCATCTCTGACGAAGGTATCGTTGTGGATATTGCAAAGGTCGAGACTATTATGGAATGGCTTGCACCGATGAATTTCCCGGAAGTGTGTATCTTCATGGGTTTATTAGGATACTATCGACGGTTCATCAAGGGATTTTCGAAGATATAAATGCGATCACGGAATTGCAGAAGAAGAACAAGAAGATTGTTTCGACCAAGAAATGCGTGGGAGAATTTCGGAGGCTCAAAGAGTTGTTGAAAATAGTGTCGATACTAAAGGTCCCTGACACAGAAGTGGACTTCTTGGTATGCACTTACGCATCCAAGGTAGGCTTAGGCAGAGTATTGATGCAAGACGATCAAGTGATCGCTTACATTTCAAGGAAACTGAGAAGGCATGAGGAGAACTATGTGACGCATGATTTGGAGTTGTTATCAATTGTTTATGCCTTGAAGGTTTGGATACACTACCTTGTTGGATGGAAATTTGAACTAAAAACAAACCACTATGGACTACAACACATATTTACGCAAAGCGACTTGAACGCACGACAATGGAGTTTGTTGGAATTGCTTAGCGAGTACGACTTTGAGATTACTTACATAAAAGGAATAGTGAACCGAGTGTCATATGCATTGAGTTGGAGACCACGCATATTTTCGGTGTTTTCATTCCAAGTGAATCTATGTGAAAGGATTCTAACCTTAAAGCACAACAATGACTGGTACAAAGAGGTCAAGGATTTTATCAGACAAAACACAATGATGGTATAAAGATTTGAAGGATTTACATTTGACAACAATGAACTATTGAGGTTTTAAAAATGGATTTATGTACCACCGAATGACGAGTTGAGGAGTTTGATCCTAAACGAGGCTCACGAAGTAGTATTCATGGCTCACCCAGGAGTAACAAAGATTAGGGTGGACCTTAAACCCTTATTCTTATAAAAAGGAATGAAGGCATACATAGTCAACTATGTGGCCAGATGTCTAGAATGTTAGTAGGTAGAGGCTGAACATAGACATCCAACAGGAATACTACAACCACACACTATTCCGGAATCAAAATGGGAGGTCATTTCGATTGATTTCATTGTTGGATTGCCACTGACGAAAAGGAGACACAAATCAATTTTTGTGGTAGTCGACACTCTCACGAAGAGTGTTCATTTTATTCCTATGCGTACAACATATCAAGCACATGACATAGCTAGGTTTTTCATCAGTGATATTGTGAGGCTGCATGGCGTACCTAACAGGATTATATCTAATCAAGAACCGATGTTTACCAGATGATTTGGACTAGTTTCCAAGAGGCCTTGGGAACCCAACTTAACTTTAGTACTACATATCACCCGGAGACTAACGGGTAGACCAAACAAAAAAACCAAACCTTGGAAGACATGTAGCACATGTACATGATGGACCAACAAAAGAGTTGGGAAGAATTCTTGCCACTGATAGAATTCACTTATAACAACAGCTACCAAAGCACCATTAAGATGGCGCCTTTCGAGTTCCTTTATGAGCGACCGTGTTGGACGCCTTTGAGTTGGGATCGGCTTGAGGATAGGGTCTTGGTGGGCCTGTAAGTGATTCGATAAATGGAATATAAAATGAAAACATTAAGACAAAAGGATCAAAGAAGCATAGTATCAACAGAAGAGTTATGTCGATGCACACCGTGTCGACCATAGATACAAAGTTGGTGATCGAGTCTTATTCTGGGTAAAAACCACATAAGAGTTCGATCAAGTTTATAAAGGGTGCTAAGATATTTCATAGGTTCATGGGACCTTTCGAGAAGGTGGAAAGAAAGGGGACCGTGGCCTATTGACTAGCCTTACCTAATTCTTTGAGGCATATGCACAATGTTTATCTTGTATTTATTTGAGACATTATAAGTGACCCTACTCTTATTTGACTTGAGTACCTTGTAGGTATCGGATGAGGGTGCGCTCAAGGCTAAGTTTATCTGCATCATGGATCATCTCACTTGAGAGATATGACGTTGAACATTATATCAAATCAAGGTCTAGTGGGACAACTATAGTCCGCACTCGACGACATGGGAGGACGCATATCATATGGGCCAGCAGTTTCCATTTTTGTTTGATAGATAGACTTTTGACACTGTGATACACATTATTTTGGCACTTATATACTCTAAAACTTCGGGACAAAGTTCAGACCAAGAGGGGGTGTTTGTAACATCCCACTTTTGCGCGCATTGAGCGAACTTATTCTTTGAGGACACTTGCTTGCAAGTGATCCGAATTATTATACTATTAGGCATTTGATTATGGATATGAGGACATGTTATTTTACTGTATTGACATAGATAGGTTGTATTGACTTGGTTCTCCTAAGTGTGGAGTATTTTGGACCTAGAGGATGCAGAGGCATCGATGAAACCCTTGTATTCTGAACCGAGTTAGGGAGTGGAAAATTGGGGTTTGGTTGTTGTATATATGACCTATGCGCATATGATTAGATGTTATGATTATGGATTTTATTTCTGACATGATTTTTTGATGATGCAAGCCGACGATAGCTTGTCGACCAGACTTACATGTGGAGTAGAGGGGTCATGCATGATAACCAGTAACGTTGAGGGAGAGGTGTGGACAACAACCCTACCACAACCTACTAGCACTCACGTCATGGCTCAAACTATAGGTTAACGATTACCTAGTTCGAGAAGACCCATGATTCCTTGAGGGAAGACTACGACAGCCTCTGACGATGACTCTAAGGGGCACGCAATAAGGCAAGGGCCTTATTCCTTAGAGGCCCATAGTCTCCCACAAGATCAGCTGGTGGAGTATTGACTCCAGGGTTTTTTTATGTCTACCAAGTCAGTGAAGAGGTGAGTGGCACCCTTGGAACACGTAGTGCATCCTGAAGGGCGCGTCATGCGAGAAAAAAGGAAAACAGTGAGTGGCACCCTTGGAGCATGTAGTTAGTCTTGAAGGGCACGTCACACAAGGGAAAGAGAATGAGGTGAGTGGCACCCTTGGAGCACCTAGTGCGTCCTGAAGGGACCATCATGTGGTTAACTAATAAGTGAATAAACCTAGATGTCCTTAGAACGAATAATGTGATAAGAAATATTTAAAAACAATTTCCCTAATAAAATGTCACCCATCCTCGGAAATTAAAATCTAGGTCTAAGTGATACTTGTCATAAAATAATAATAATAATAATAATAGTAATAATAATCATCATTAAACATGTGACGAAAAGGGGCTAAGAAATTTGATTAATTTATTAAATCAAATTGTATTGAGGGACTAAAATTTTAAAAGGGAATTGATTGTTTTTCTACATATGCTAACTAAAATTTATTAACTAAAAGGGAAGAAGGGTAAAAGGTAATTTTCTACACTTTCCAATTTGAGTTTTAGATAAAAATGGAAAAGAGGGAAATTTAAAAGAAATAGGAAACTAAGGGGAAAATGGGGAAAGCTTAAAGAGAAAGGGAAACATAAGGAAAAAGAAGAATTACTAGATTAGCAAGGTATCTTTCCTTTAAGAACTTTCTAAATTGAACTCAACTAGTAAATTAGTAAGGGGGTAAGTCATTAAAATGTGTAAGGGAATATGGGGACACCTAGGAGCGATTACAGGAATGAGTTAAGGTGGTTGAGGGAAATAGGAGTAATTAAACAATTAATGAAATTAATTTTTGGTGCAACGAAGGGGATGGGTGAGACATGTACGGGGAGGATTTTTCTGAATTAAATTATTGGAAATTAAATTAAATGGGAATTCCGGAAATAAATCTCTTAGAAAATCTTTTTGAAAGGATGGAGGAGGATGAGTATGGGGACCTTCTGTGATGGGTAATGTTATGTTGCATAATTTTAGACTTGAATGACTTATCTTGTGGGATTTGGGATACCCATCTCGGTGAGGAGTGGTATCGCAGCCTTACGAGGCGAGATGGGAGCTAGTTGTTCTCTGGTTAGTGTGTCTGACCCCTTTGCGAATCGATGGGCTAAGGGGGAAGTAGAGTACCCCTAGAATTAGCTAGGAGGTACCGGTGAAGTCACAACAGTAAGCAAGCAAGAGCTACACAGAGCGGGCGAGACATCGACTCGAAGCGGTCACCTTGGGCTATGGTACACAAGATTTTATTTTACATAGTAAATTACTATTGATCTGGTGCTTTCACTTCTGTACTTTTAATTGCGTAAGACCTTAAGTTCCCCATAGCCTTAATCTCGTTGCTTAACTTGATTCCCTTGGCATTCGATCCCTGTATGGCGTGACTGTCCTATTGGTTTTATTGATTTATTGTGAAGAGTTGTGCTTTACTTCGTCCTCATCCCTAGATCATTAGTCCATGCCTGAGCAGTCGGCTAGGAGTCGGATCGACAATTGTCACTTCAGTGTTAATAGACCTATAGATCCTAATGCCCTTCTTTTATGTGCATGGATGGTGAGGGAAGGAGGTTTTCGTCTAGCTATCTACATCTGTTGGTTGTTCCTGGTCGAGTGATTGTCTTGTGTCTTGTTGCAATTGATTACCTCTGCAATTGTTATTACTTTTCCACAGCGAACCGCTTATGATCCTCTACGTTGATCCCTATGTTTTAATACCCTTACTGGTAATTATTTAAGGATGCGTTTTTAATGCTTCTCCTAGCGAATTTACTGTGTGTTTCTTTTTTACTTCTGGTTTTCCATTTACTTTGTGATTTTACTCATCCTTTGGTCACGCTAGACTATGTCTTATTCCTTCATTACTCTGTGTTTTCTTTTATTCGATGGCATTATTCTCTGCATTTCAATACACTCAACCACGATTTTTTTTAACTCTGCATTTTTAGTATATTCCTGGACAATTTATGTCTGCATTTAATGCACTCCCTGGAAAACACACCATGCATTTTTATCATATTCTATGGCAGATACTCTACGGTGTTAATACAGTTTGGCCGCAAAACAATTGTATTTTCAACTGATAATTAGCGAATTTATATTCGCAGTTTATTAATGATTGGATAGTGAACCCATTATAACATATTTGTACATCTCATTTACATCTTACACCACCAATCCGTGATGTTTCACACTACCTAAATCCATGATCTTTTACCTACGAAATTTTCCTTTATTTATACATTTGATTTTATCCTTTTCTTGATAGTTGTTTTTATGTTAAACCCAACCATTTGTTATGATGACACAAGCGTTTAAAGGTCGGGGAATTTTTAATGTTTGGGCATTTTTGTAATGATATATCACAGTGATTTATATTCATTATGACAAAAAATGCAATTAACGACAATATTCTGGGCAGTGATATCAATGGCATAATGTACAGTGTAGAGATCATATTTACACAACAATATCTATTCATCCTTGTTATGGATCTTATTTCTTACCCAATGATATCATAGGATTTATCTTTATATTCATTAATAGTTTATCAATAGTTTTTTCAACAAACTGGTTAATAGACCGCGCTATCGTTGTATACAACGACTGTATTGTTTTTATGACATTCTAGGTTATGGATTTTATTGTCTTCAGTTAGGAGTTTATGTATGTTAAAACAGAGTGAAATTTTGATACAATGATATCATAACCAGCATGGAACTATTGCAAGACAACCACTTCATAACATTTATCAATACATTCGTGGGACAAAAATCTATGCTTGGAAGCCCTTTTTATACAGGCAACGATTGGATGCATACTGCTTGAGTTAGATAGCGAATGCAATTTATAGAATATACAGGTAGTGATTTCATTTCACCGATTATGTAGATGGTGATTTTATCTATGCCCCTTTGGATTTCCATATTAATTTATATTATTCTTATTTATCATCAGATTGATTTTTCCTTTTTCCACAACATTTTTAAAGAACGATTTTTTTTTTCCCAACACTACTTTTCAGAGACAAGTATTATGCGTACACCTTCAACCGAAGGCCTCATTTCAAGAGAGAGGATGGAGTAGAGATAAGGAAGGCATGGCCTCACCGGCCATAATTATAACTGAATATGTTTTGCCCTTCGGATCTTTAAAACTTTATCACCAATCATTCTTCTCGGATGATGGCTCCTCCTTAAACTACTTAAAAGCGACTAGAGCCACACGTGACCTTTTTGTTGTTATTGGGATACCTCCATGTGAGTTGACTAGAGTAAAACCCTTTTACTTTACTAAAATGAGTGATTTATTCCTTATCCTGATGATGTTATCAATGTTTCTTCTACTATGTCCAGGCAGTCTCGTCACTATATAAAATCAATTGTCGTATAAGTTCCTTTTTTCTTATTTCAGTAACCAATTCATGTAAGGCTAATTTAGTTAAAAAAAATTGTTAACCTAAGCATTATTAAGATACTGTTGGTAGTGATGTGGTAAAATAGTTTTCAAATTAATAAATGATACTTCTAGAATTACTTTTATACGTTAAAAAGGCTTTGATACTTATTTTTATTGAAAATCACTTGATAACTTAAAGGCTTAGTTTAGGTAGATTCTTGTGATGGTTTTTAATTAAAAACATACCTTAGTTATAGAGTAAATATTAATACTTACTAACCTCCAGTGATACTTATTCTCAAAAATAAAAAATGCCACTCTACCTAAGGATTGGATTATGTTGATGTTATTAATAGACAATAACATTTTCGATCATTAATCTATGATACAATAGTGCCTAATAATCTCCAATTAATTATCTGAAAACAATGTTCCTTGACGAACTTAATCCATAATCAAGTCAAGTGTGTATAAATTGATAATTTCTCTTGCGCCTTGGAGTTGATTTATATTGATGAGTTTGCACATGATTACTGGTGCGCCATGTTACTTGTGGATTGGGATTGATGGATTAATGAGTAGGGTGAGGTGTTTAGTGCGTCGATATTAGGCTATTGTGTTGGCATTGGTTGCATTGTTAGTTTTTATTAATGTCCATTCGCGTATGGGATGGCATGTTAAACTTGTTGTTTTAGATTGTGATATTTTTCTGGGCGCTTAAGAAAAGAAAAAAATTACCATTTTGTGTCGCTTGTTTACATAACAGCAAGGTCTTTACAGACTTCCACCCTAAACGTTGATTAAACTCCTAGAACCAGAGGACGAAAAACTCGAAAACCACCTCGTCGGCTAAGAACCTACTCCTTGGTTACGATGGACGATCCAAATGGTGAAAGGAATGTGATCAATCATGGTTATGACAGAGAGGTAATGGTTTCATGGCACGACAACTAGCCAAGTAATATGTTGACTAGACTATGACATAATAGTTTCAAGCATCATTCATATCATATGGTAATGTCATAAAACTCAAAACGAAAATCACAAAGAGTAAAGTAATAATAAATACTTTCAAAAAAAAATTAAGCATAACATAAATCAATTACGATTGGGTTTTATCCTTATGTTGTAAAATTTTCACATAACCATATACTCACCAAGATTACATGTTTTGTGATTCTAGGTGTTTCAAAGGCTTGTTTGGTTTTACAAGAAGAGAAACATCTATACTTCATTTAATAATTTTTTAAAAGAATATTTCAATTTCATTGTTGACAGTCATGAAATTGAAATGGGTAAACAAGTCATTTATCAATAAAATAAAGCTCAAATCAAAATAATCAACCAAGCAATTACTCAAAAACCATAATCAAAATCTTCGCAAGAAAAAATTAGGTAGCTAATAAAAAATTCCTTTTCCATGTTTGTGTTTTCAAAGATCGACGAAGAGATATGAATATTTGGCTTCCAACAATGGCGACTCATCGGACGAAGCAATTATCTCTGCATCATCAAAACCTTATATCAGGGAAAATAAAGATTTGAAAGTCATGTAAAACAACTTTGAAGAATATTAAAAAAAATATTAAGATTAGCTCAGAAAAATTAATACATTCATACTCACAAAGAGTGCTCTAACAAATGATTATAACTTGAAAATTAGTTTTGATCAAAAGGAGATGATATTTATAAAGGTAACTTCGATACCGTTGACAGGGCCACTGCTGCCAGCAGGCATTCATAGCCTCGACAGGGATGTCATTTAACCCACTCAAGTACTTTAATCCCATTCAAAATCCGTCTATCCATGATATGAAATTTTGATATATGATCAACTTATAAAACATACCTAAAAAATATTGAACTCGACATTGCTTTGCTGCCAGCAGGCCTGTTCAATACCCCAACAAAGTTGTCTTGGTATCATGTGTGCATTTACCCGCTTCCATCATGCCTATTTAGTACCTTCACGAGTTTACACACATTTCCCACACGTTGAAGTGTTTCCAACTCTCCTTAGTGATTTATAATGATAAAAATTTTGAGGCTTCATGATGATGAGAGAGTGGGGAGATACTGAAGATTTAACAACCAAGTAGATATATGATCAATCATTAATATTTATTTTTGTTCTTTAGGAACTGACAGTTTTCATCATGGTTCAGACATTTATATTTAAATCAAGAAATCATCTCAAGGATGGGGAAGTGCTTTGAGTTGATCTCATTAGAGCTGGGATGGTGTAAAATTTTTAAAGGTGATCGTACTTCCCCAAGATCTTGACAAAATTTCAGGAACAATATTTTGGCAAATACTTATAGAATGATTATCTTAAAATCATCGAAGTTAAACCTTAATATTGAAAATTATTAAACTATTTCAAACTATCATCAGTGATAAATATGATTATAAAAATTCCCCTCAATAATGGATTGTGAGTTAGAAATAACTTTTAAAAATAAAAAGAAAACAAAGAAAGCAACAAAAATAATCAATTAGAAAACAAGAATAAAAATAAACATCTAGGGATATTTACAAGGGGAAAGTCTTATTTCGCGTGAAGTATTTCTTGAGAGTCTCTCCATTCACCAGAAAAGTGTTTGGTTGTCCCTCCAAGTTCTGCAAATGAAAAGAGCTAGGACACAATTTTTCTGCAATGACAAAAGGTCCCAACCACAGATTCTAAAACTTAGTGTGTTGTCTTTTATCCTCATGTGATTTGTCCCATTTGAGGACCAAATATCCTATGTCAAAGTTTCTATCCGAGGATGAACGTGTATCAAACCACTTTTTAACAATCTGTTGGTGTTGTTGGATTACTGAGAGGGGGGGTGAATCAGTAATAGAGAAATTTAATCCTTTTTAACCATATAATCCAAGTGTTATATCAATGAAGAATTAGCATCCAATAACTGCAGATTAAATAAGCAATGAACAAATGAACATACATACACATAAATAGTACACTAGTGTTTTACATGGAAACCCAAATGTGGAGAAAACCACTAAATGTTTTTTCTTATATGTCTTGAAGAATTAGATTCATTGGAAGCACCAACTTCCTTTGTTTTCCAGCTACAATTGGAAGGAGGCTCCAAACCCCTAGTTTCTTAGGCTACAACCCGAGGGAAGATCCCACTTCCCAATTCTTTGGCTACAACCAGAAGGAGGCTACAACCCCCTATGTTCTTCAGCTACAACCGGAAGGTGGCTAAAACCACCTATCCTTGCCCCGTCCTACCACCCTGAAGTAGAAGTAGAATGATGGAACCACTGTCAACCTGTCATTGCGATATATACCATTGTAAACTTGTACCTATAAATTTGAACCATGCATCAACCATGCATCAACCTGTACCTCAACTTGTAATCAATCTGTACCATAAGCAAGTTCATCAACCATGCACCAACCTGTACCAAATAACTTGTAATCAACCTGTACCATAAACAAGTGTATCCAACCATGTACCAAGTATGTACCA
>SNQJ01S0069246.1:3091-13985 GCA_010110895.2 Picea sitchensis | reverse complement strand
TCGATATATTCTCTAAGCCTTTATCTGAAGCTATATATATCAAGCTTCGTATGATGCCTGGGCTTCATGAAGATACAATTATGGGGGGGTGTCCTAATAACATAATTTCACCTCCTGAATATCCATAGCCATGTGTTGATGGGGAGGAGGGTGTTGAAACATCAAGTTCTGATGATTCGTCACACTTCTCCTCGAATCAGTTGGTTGGGAAGTCGACCTACATCTGGAAAAAATCGGTTAGGAAATTGACCAAATTTCTACATCAATCAGTCGAGTAATCGACAAGCCTGTTATTTAGATAGTCGGTCAGTAGTTGAAGACACCCAGTCAGTTGATCAACCAAATGAGTAATCTACTATGATTTGGATGCTTGGATTGTCAGATCGAGCATCCTTTTTGAGTTGACTAGATAACACAAATTTGACAGAATCAACTCTAACGATCGACGGTTCTATGTGAACAAGATATTCCCAATTCCAAGGATTTTGGTTAGATCTTCAAGCTATAAATAACATACCTGATGGGACATTATCATCACTTTTATATCATTTTTGTACAATATGTCCAATATGCATTATGATGTTTTGATCGCAATCCAATGTCCTTAAGTGTTATAATGGTGTCTTTGGACACTACCTTTTTTTGTCTTCGAAAGTTATTCCTATTCGATTATCTACAATTTTTTTTTTTTTTTTTGTATCAAGTTACACCCAATCCCCAACACTTTGTTGACATAGAAAATCTTTTTTATGTCATGTTCTAAGATTCTTTTAAAGTCCTCGATTGTTCCATTAACTTGTGGGTGATATGGGCTACTTTGGTGGTGTTGAATCATGAACTTCCTTATGATATTTGTCGCCATTTATTAAGCAAATGCTTCCATTAATTATCCTTCAAACTCCTTGGATAGCCAAATTTCATGATGATTTTCTAAAAAATGAATCTTGATATACTGTTAGATGAAAAAATTATAGTGAGGGTGGCATTTTCTCACCTAATAACATAATAATTATAATGATAATGTATCAAACCCTAGAGTGTCAAGGAGGTGGGTTGACTACCCCAATGAAGTTCATATGTTAGGAACCAACTCCTTGAGAATGATAAAAATTCAATGAATAACTGTAACATCCCCACTATAATCCTCATTTTAATTAATTCTTATGTAGACATAATGTGTGGATATGGCCAAAGTGATGTATATGAAAAATGTATTTCCGAATTTTAATAATAAAAATGTGATGCCAACTACTAAGGGGACATGGACAGATATGGGGGATTCATTAATCCACTTAAGAGAGGGTAGGGTCAAGGATAATGGCCAAGAGGGGTTGAAAGGGGAGTCACCCATGTCTATCAATTCTACCCACATTCCTGAATTTTATTATGGCTATGTATTAAACTCTAGTTTTTGATTGATTATTTCCAAATCCAATCATTGAATGCATGTAAGAGGGTGGGTGTGAGAAGTCACATCCCATAGTTATTGGGAGCATGGGGAATGAGTAAAATCAGCTTGAGGAAGTGTATGAGTTAAGAAAGGTATATAAAGGAGAAAAAATATGATGGGTTGGGACAACAGTTTTAGACAATCAGTGTTTTTGCATAAGGAGCAAGGAGAGAGCAAGAAAGAGATCTGGGATCTAGAACATCCATGGAGGGAGAATTATGGAGCATATTGGAGCGTATTTGAAGCTGAAGACTAAAGAGATATATTTTCAGGCTTGAAGAGTGAACTCCTGAGTGAGTTGCATAGTAAAAACAAGTGTTTGTCGTTAGTTTGTTGGTACTTTTCCTAGAAGCAAGATCCCTTGAGTTCTCAGGTGAGAGATTCTCGGTTACTTGTGCTAGAGAGGCCATGATAAATGAATGGGATGCCCAAGGATCTTATATCAGTAAAGGAGTACATTCCTTAGGTTGGGAAGGCTAAGAGGAAGAGAGTTAGTGGAAAATTGGGATAGTTGTAGGAGAATACCAGTGGGTTGTGGGATTTATGAGTTGTGAGTGGACAGTGAGAGACCACACTCTTTTGTGGATTACTAGCCTAAGCTCGAGGGTGACTTGATGTTGCGATTTCGAACAAGTCTATGGTTGAGTGGAACATATGTGCCAAGAATCTAGTAGCACAACTAATTTGAGAGATAAGTGTTTTATCTATTTTTTGACTTGTATTTATGAGTTAAATTGTTGTGCATGAACTATATGTATTTACGAAGAATTTATATGTTTCTATGTTTGTTTATTAGCTACATTTAATGTCTATTTTAGCATGTTGTATATGTATCTAAATTGTGTTAATAGACAACTGTTGAATATGTATGCAAATCGTAGTTGGAAGCTACAGGAAATCAATTAGATAGTAGAAGTTTCAAGTTATGAGTATTTTGCATTGTAATGTTCCTTAGCTAGGTCGGGGGACGTTACATTATGGTATCAGAGCACTTGTTAAAAAAGTGGACCTGTATGGGCCAAGAACTAGTGTGAATTGATGTAATTCATTGTTGTAGACTTTGGTCTGGGTAAATTTGGGGAAAACAGAGAAGTTTGGTCTGTGTAAATTCATGGGTAAATTTCAAGTTTGAATGCCTCAAGGAATTCGAAGAGATGATTTGAGGCATGAATCTATAGGTTTCATAGCTAAATTTGACCTGGAAGGTTGAAAATTTCACATTCTAATGGTTGGTGTAACATTGGGCATAGTTCAATGAATCAACGGTCGAGATCACATTTGATCACGAGATCAACGATTGACATTTGTTGTGTTAAATTTAAAATTTTAGAAGGTTTATGGAATTTGGAAGGTTGAGCAAATCAAAGGATAAGATTCATTTTCTGATGATTGGAAACATAAGGAAAATTGACGATCCATATTTATTTTCGACTGTTTGGAAGTTGGAGTAGAATCAATTGTCAAGACCCTCTTGGATGAAAGATCAACGACCCAGATTCACCTATGTTTTTGGTCAAAATTTCTAAGTGTCAAAATTCTCCAACATAATTCGTCGATGGCCGATGGTTGGATCGACGAATTTGGCCAAGATTCGGTTTGACCAAAAGAAGTATTTGATTGCTGATGACCGATGATCAAGGATCGATAGGTTTTGGGTGAAAGTTTCACTCCCCCAAAGGAAATATCTGATCGTTGAAGGTCGATGATCGAAGATCGATAGATTTTGGGTGAAAGTTCCAAGAAACTAAAGGAAATCTCCAACCATCGATGGCCAATGGTTGGGGGTTGACGGAATCAGGGCCACGTTTAAATTATTCCAAGAGAAATTGTCGATGACCAATGGATGAAAGAGGAGGGTGATGTGTCTTGGCACATCAACATCCATGTGTCATGCCACATCATCCCAGATGATTCCTCATGATGATGTGTCATTCCATGTCATCATCTACATGTCATGCCACACCAACATAGTTTCCATGTCAGAAAAGGGTTGGTCGATGATCAATGGTTGGGTTTTGATGGATTTTGAAAGCAAGTTGTTTCCAAAGAGTTCTCCTATGGCCGATGGCCAATGGTTGATGATCGAGTGTCAAGGAGATTCATGAGAAGTTTTTTTTTCACAAGATAATTGGTTAATGGTCGATGACCGATGATCGAGCGTCGGGGAGATTCACTGATAGGTTTGGTTTGGCATTAAGAATTGTCAATCGACCAATCATCAATTTAGTGTCAGAGATCAACGATCGATATTTTTTTAAGTTGTCGATCAACAATGGAAATTGATCCGTAGGCCTGGGGAAGGTTTAATGGATCAATGGATCAATTTTCACCTAAATTGAGATCAACAATTCAGACTTAAATGGATGTTACATGGTAAAATAGTCATTTTTTTATGAAATGTTTTGGAAATTTTCATATTTTTCAAGGTCATTAACTTGCGGGGTGATATTGAGGCCCTAAACGATATTGTTAGCCAATCAAAACCCATAAGATCATAGTGTACACTCTATCTCATAAACTTAAATAAAATAACTTGGAGAGAGTTATCCAATGAGCTACTCCAGGTGCAAAGTAGAGCTCGTATGAGAAAGTTACAGCCAAAATAGTAAGGACAAAATTATGTCACCAGATTACTTCCAGAGGGCGAAACTCCTTGCTCTAAAGTCCGTTTGGGGCACAGGAGTAGTCTATGGAAATATTGTGAACTATAGAAGATAACCATAGAGCCATATTTATGATCAAAGTATGTCGAGGTAAAGTAAAGTGGCAGTAAACATAAGATAAATAATTATTGTAGGGATAATTAATTATTGCAAGGATAATTAATTATTGGAGGGATAATCAATTATTGCATGTGATTTGCATGGAATCTGCATGTTGTTAAGAAATTTATCTTTATGTTAAATATTGGAGAGTGATCTTAGAGATTGATGTCAACCCTTGGAGAAGTTTGGAAGCCCTAGATATGTGGAAGAAATCGTTGGAAAATTGGTTGTTTTGTTAGAGGTATACCATTGATATTGACACATTATTAAGGTATACACTTGGTATATGGAAGCACATGCATAGGATACATCTCTTGGTGATGATGGTACCTGGTTGAGGTACACCATTGGTATTACTTGTTTAGCATATCTTATGGTACATGGTGTATGGCATGATATGGTATATCATTGATGAAATGGTTTAGGTTTGGTGCATGGTTGATGCACTTGTTATGGTACAGATCGTGGCACATGGTATGGTACAAATGTTGATGTGCATGGTTGATGCATGGTACAAGTTGGTACATGTTTGGTAGAGGCATGTGTTGGTGATGGTGGACATCTAGTTGAGAGGTTCCCTTGGTATATGATCCATGTGAGACGATCCAGTGACAGGTTGGTCATGGAACCTGTAGTTGATCGAGGAATAAAGACATGAAGGTTGGTATACTTGTAGGTAAGACTATCATAGATGGATAATATGTTTCATTCCATTTCCGGTGATATATGGTACACCACGTAGTTCCTCACGGTTGAGGAGATATGGCTATGTGAGGTTGGAGGACCCTCAAGAATATTCTAGAAGCCTATAGAAGGTCATCAAGAAGCTTGACCAGTCAAATGGTTGCAACAAGGTGTTAGCTCCCAAAATGAATCTGTCACCATGGTTGCATTTTGTGGTTGATAGCATGGCTATTGGTAGTCTTCTCAAATTTAGTTTTGAGTTTTTCTAGTAGCAAGACTTAGGTTTTGATTTTTGTCTTAGAAATAGGACGACCCATAAAGGCCTTCCCTTTAAAATTTTCATAGAATGCTTTCAACAGCTAACGCATGTTTTAAGGATGATGGTTAGCTGGTGAAAGTGGCTATTTTCAACAGCTAAGGAGCATTTCCCACGAGTTGTGCGCTGGTGAAATCGACAGTTTTCAACAGTCGAGGAGCACTTCTCACGGGCCATTTACAGACAAAAAACATTGGCTCTCCATCAACTGGGTTGTGTGATGATTGCAAGAAAAGAGTGTGATGAAGCTGAAAGGTTATTTGATGCAGCTGTAATGGAAGGCCCTTAACCACCGAAAGATTTTTCATGTTTAAATTTAAAAATCATCGTGTTCTCGCACGCGCCAAAAGTTCATGTTTATTCAAAAGGGTTGAGTTGTGTTTTCATTTAAAGGTTATTCGCTTGAATTTTGCATGGAAAGGACGCATGGAGGGTTTTGTCAATCCAGCGTAGCATCACAAGGTGTCAAGACCAATGTTCAAGCATTTAATGAGGAGGACATGTAAAATGATTGGGGCAGAGCCGTATTACCAACTACATTTTATCAAATTCCCTTTTGAAGTTTGTTAATGCTCCACCGATCCGGCAGGGCTTTGACTGTGCATTGCATCTGCAGTGAAGCCAGAGCATCAACGACTCATTGCAGATGCAGGTTCTCTCTCCTGTCTGGTTTCTTTGTTAAAAATACGTGCAAATGGATCTCTCCAACACAATGCAGCTTTTTCTCTTTATGGGCTTGCAGATAATGAGGACAATATTTCTGACATCACAAAGGAGGGCGGTGTTCAAAAGCTACAAGATGTAGAATTGATTGTCCAGGCATCAAAGGACTGTGTGGCAAAGACTTTAAAGAGGATTGAAGAAAAAATTCATGGAAGAGTATTGAAGCACTTGCTTTATCTGATGCGTGTATCAGATAAAATTGTTCAAAGACGAGTTGCTTTGGCTCTTGCTCATCTTTGTTCTGTCGATGACCAGAGAATGATCTTCATTGATAACAATGGTTTGGAAGTACTACTTGGACTATTCGAGATTGGTTCAAGTTCAAAACAATAACATGATGGTGTTGTAGCATTGCATACTCTAGCAAAAGGGCCACTGTTGATTGTCCAATAGATGCTGCCCTTCCACCTCCAACACCCCAAGTATATTTGGGAAAGAAGTATGTCAATAGTCATACTCTATCAGATGTTACCTTTTTAGTGGAAGGTAGGTGATTTTATGCTCACAGGATTGCACTTTTGGCATCTTCAGATGCATTTCGTGCCATGTTTGATGGTGGCTACCGGGAAAAAGAGGCAAAGGATATTGAAATTCCAAATATAACATGGTCTGTCTTTGAACTAATGATGAGATTTATATACACAGGTATAGTAGATGTGACATCAGATATTGCACACGACCTTCTGAGGGCTACTGATCAATATCTTTTAGAAGGTCTCAAACGTTTGTGTGAATATTCTATTGCTCAGGACCGTACTTTGGAGAATTTTGAAAATACATATGATCTTACTGAGTCATATAATGCAACTTCTTTGGGTCATATGTGTGTTCTGTACTTTCTCGAGCATCATGAACAGATGTCTAACTAGTGCTGGAATAACTCAGAACAGGCCCCAGAAAATCATTTTGAAGTACCTAGCACGGGATCATCTGCTCTCAACTTTCGGGCATCCCCATTTGATGGATTTGGACCCAATGACTGTGATGGAATCCATGTTTCTTCTTGTGGTCATGTTGTCTACCATGAATGCCTTGAATGCTATTTATCATCCCTGTGGCAGAGATATAACAGCAGGATTATCTTTGAAGGGGTGCACATTGTTGATCCAGATCATGGTGAATTTCTATGTCCTGTTGTCATCGTCTTGCAAATTTAGTTTTTCCAGTACTTCCTCGTGAGCCAGCTGCAGATATATATATAGAAACCATGCTATTCCAGCCAAGCACCATATGTTGTCTTAGGAGGAATCTCTATTTTTTTAGGGGGAAGATACATATAGCGTTTTAAGTCATGCTTATCCACAACTCATTGAGGTGTATCACATCTGTCGAAGACTTGAAGGAGATCAAAGATTGCTGAAGATTTATTTGATAAGGGTTTGATCATCAAATCAGGACTTGATCTTTGACATTATATTAGTTTGATTTGGTTCTATTTTTAGTATGTCAGATCCAGTTTTCTAGGATCTGGAAACTGTTTGTAAAGGCTATAAAGCCAGGAACATTTGAGGAATAAGGGTTCAGTTTTGGATATAGAAATACTATATTGTAATCATGCTTATTGATGCTAATACTAAATCACGGGTTTCTTTCTCTTTTGATGTCAGTTTTCCACCTTCTTTCTGTACTTTTATTTGAGTTGTCAAGCCTTGAATGACTGTTATCTCATTGTTTGGATCATAACTGAATAAATAGTTTCTTCATTGATCATTAGACCCTACATTGTGTACTGGTTTATGAGCAATTTGTTCCTTAAAGTTATCCACTGATTATCAATCCATGAGAGCACTGGTTCATTTGTTTACCATCTTGACTTTCTGAATACCATGTTTGAATTGAGTTATCACATTGATCCATTTTTACTTGAAGTTACCAAGCACCTTTGGTCTACAACCACAAAGGGTTTCTTGGAGTGATAACACAAGGGACTAATCTAATTATTGAAATATTAATTGTTGAGAATGATTATTGAAATATTAATCAATTATCAAAAAATATTAATTAATTATTGTAGGGATAATTAATTATTGAGATTGGTTGTCATTGATGTCAATCCTTGATAAAAGTTGCATGTCGAAGTAAAGTGGTAGTAAACAAAAGATAATTAATTATTTCATGTCGAAGTAAAGTGGAAGTAAATAGAAGATAATTAATTATTGAAGGGATAATTAATTATTGCAAGGATAATTAATTATTGGAGGGATAATCAATTATTGCATGTGAGTTGCATGCCATTATGAGTTGCATGGCAGTTGCATGTCGTTAAGAAATTTCTCTTCATGTCAAACCTTGAAGAGTGATCTTAGAGATTGATGCAACCCTTGGAGAAGTTTGGAATCCCTAGATATGTGGATGAGATCGTTGGAAAATTGGTTGTCATGTTAGAGGTCTACCATTGATATTGACACATTGTTAAGGTATGCACTTGGTATATGGTAGCACATGCATATGATACATCTCTTGGTGATGATGGTACTTGGTTGAGGTACACCATTGGTATTATTTTTTTAGCATATCTTATGGTACATGGTGTATAGAATGATATGGTATATCATTGATGAAATGGTATAGGCTTGGTGCATGGTTGATGCACTTGTTATGGTACAGATCGTGGCACATGGTATGGTACAGGTGTTGATGTGCATGGTTGATGTGTGGTATAGGTTGGTAAATTATTGGTAGAGGCATGTGTTGGTGATGGTGGACATCTGGTTGAGAGGTGCCCTTGGTATATGATCCATGTGAGAGGATCTAGTGACAGGTTGGTCATGGAACCTGCAGTTGATCAAGGAATAAAGACATGAAGGTCGGTATACTTACAGGTAAGACTATCATAGATGGATAGTATGTGTCATTCCATTCCTGGTGATATATGGTACACCACATAATTCCTCTATAAGGTCATCAGGAAGCTTGACCAGTCAAATGGTTGCAACAAGGGATTGATTATTGAAAGATTAATTGTTGAGAATGATTATTGAAAGATTAATCAATTATCTAAAAGTATTAATTAATTATTGTAGGGATAATTAATTATTGAGATTGGTTGTCAATGATGTCAACCCTTGAGAAAATTTGCATGTCGAAGTAAAGTGGCAACGAATAGAAGATAATTAATTATTACAGGGATAATTAAATATTGCAAGGATAATTAATTATTGGAGGGAGAGTGATCTTAGAGATTGATGTTAGCAATTGGAGAAGTTTGGAAGCCCTATATATGTGGACAAGATCGTTGGAAAATTGGTTGTCATGTTAGAGGTTTACCATTGATCTTGACACATTGTTAAGGTATACACTTGGTATATGGTAGCATGTGCATATGATACATCTCTTGGTGATGATGGTACTTGGTTGAGGTACACCATTGGTATTAATTTTTTAGCATATCTTATGGTACATGGTGTATGGCATGATATGGTATATCATTGATGAAATGTTATAGGTTT
This sequence comes from Picea sitchensis, assembly GCA_010110895.2. NCBI lineage: Eukaryota > Viridiplantae > Streptophyta > Pinopsida > Pinales > Pinaceae > Picea > Picea sitchensis. The sequence continues at coordinate 4,598 of SNQJ01S0069246.1, read as the reverse complement.
GGTGCATGGTTGATGCACTTGTTATGGTATAGATCATGGCACATGGTATGGTACAGGTGTTGATGTGCATGGTTGATGCATGGTACAGTACATGCTTGGTAGAGGCATGTGTTGGTGATGGTGGACATCTGGTTGAGAGGTGTCCTTGGTATATGATCCATGTGAGAGGATCCAGTGACAGGTTGGTCATGGAACCCGCATTAGATCGAGGAATAAAGACATGAAGGTCGGTATACTTGCAGCTAAGACTATCAGAGATGGATAGTATGCATCATTCCATTTCTGGTGATATATGGTACACCACGTAGTTCCTCACGGTTGAGGAGATATGACTCTGTGAAGTTGGAGGACCCTTAAGAATATTCTAGAAGCCTCTAGAAGGTCATCAAGAAGCTTGACCAATCAAATGGTTGCAACAAGGGATTAATTATTGAAATATTAATTGTTGAGAATGATTATTGAAAGATTAATCAATTATCAAAAAATATTAATTAATTATTGCAAGGATAATTAATTATTGAGATTGGTTGTCATTGATGTCAACCCTTGAAAAAAGTTGCATGTGGAAGTAAAGTAGCATTAAACATGTTGCATGGAAGTTGCATGTCATTAAGAAATTTATCTTTATGTCAAACCTTGGAAAGTGATCTTAGAGATTGATATCAACCCTTGGAGAAGTTTTGAAGCCCTAGATATGTGGACTAGATGGTTGGGAAATTGGTTGTCGTGTTAGAGGTCTACCATTGATATTGACACATTGTTAAGGTATACACTTGGTATATGGTAGCACATGCATAGGATACATCTCTTGGTGATGATGGTACTTGGTTGAGGTACTACACCATTGGTATTACTTGTGTAACACCTTGTTTCCCCCCAACTTGTAAATATATATAACTTGACTGGCCAAGAACTATGGAAAACTCATAAATGTGAATATGTGATGTAAATGGACCTTGAGAAAGAGGTCAATGAATGTGAATGACATTCTGAATTTATTGCAGGAATGCCGATGAGGGGATGTGCAGAACAAGAGACCACGATGGCGGTGGAAGGAACATGAAAAGGTGGCATTAACTTCCACTGAGAATTAAATACCATATTTGGACTCCACTAGCCCGGAGAACCAAAAGCGGCTCGCTGGCCCTGGAATTCAATTCCTCGCAGGCTGGTAGGCGGATGGCTTGATGAGGGATGGGATGGCGAACCGCCCATCTGTAGAGTCATCAGGCCTGATTGGCGTGAGGGTAATCGTGCCACACGCAACCTCGCGAGAGGATAAGGAATATGGCGAAGCGATTAGAGGGAAGATGCGAGGGGAACTCTGGCACCACGTAGAGTGAGTGATAGCAGAGAGGAAGGATTGCAACCTTCGCTCCTGGTCACTGGAAGACAGAGAGACGCAGTCTCAAAGCATCGTGGTCTCAGCTCGGGGGTGGCTAGTGGTAAATCCGCTGGGATTCACTATGCCTACGGTTGGGTGGAAACGAGCACCCCTCTCAGAAGT
>SNQJ01S0069245.1:89439-131210 GCA_010110895.2 Picea sitchensis | reverse complement strand
AGAGAATAACCTATTCTCGAAACAAAGAGAATCTCATTAAGGTATGCGACCACTTAAGTTTTTTCTAGAGTATTTTACATAACTAAATGCATGCTTATTTGCTTATATATTATTTACTCATATAAATAATTTGTCTTTTATGATTCATGCAGGTATTGGTGATGGAAATGCATATTGTGGACAACTCTTATCAAGTTGTATGGGCTAATGGATCTGGAGAAAGGATAATGATAAGGTAAGGGTTTTGACTTGTTTTTTAAAGTATAGAACTCAATGTAGAACTTATGGAGACATAGAAATGTAAAAATACAATTTTGATTATTGTTAAGATATTCATATTTTCTAGGACATTACTAGCATAAAATTAATGTATGAGACCCCTATGTTTGTGGGATGCATAGAGGGTGTATTCATTGTCCCACAAACAAGCGGTTCTCATACATCAATTTGGTGTCTCGCTAGGTTGCGACCTATCAGTATATTTTTGAGATATAAGTAAATGTGCAATAATATATAAACACAAACATATTTTGATCAACCATTGAAATATTGCACCTACAAATCTACTTTGGCATGTTTCTAGGACCATTTATCTCCCCATGTATATTTTGATCCTTTTAGGGGCCAAAGGGTAATACTTAATTTATCTTCCTTGATTTTTTCCTTTCCTCAAAAAAATCTTCAATGCAGATCTTGCCCCTCCAAGTGGTCCAAAACCACCACTATCAGCCAATAATAAATCTCCAAATGATGCCACTGCATCCAATGCTTGTTCAAAAAGGGGCCCTCAAATATGTATTATGTAAAGAAGCTCACAGGGTCAATTCAAAATCCATTGTACTTCTTCGAGGGATACTTCATACACCAAGAGTTATGCCTCCTAAATTCTAATGTATGATTTGTGGAACTGAAGATGATTATGCTGGGAATAGTCATGTGAAAGGAAGTTTGGATCTTTCATTTGAGCATTATTTAGTGTTGCAATCACCTATAGCTACACCAAGAAGTTCCTTTTATGCAAAACAATCTAGATTTGTCTATTTTAGAATGGCTCCTCCTCCATCAACACATTTTTTCATCAGAAGTAGTCTATGAAGCTGGGGCTGGTAAGTATGGGATGCCTTTTCAAGAAAATTGAAATAGATCTTACACTTCATTATATTTAGAAGGTTAAATACTTCATATGATTATATTGTATTTTGCGAATTGAATGATTCCAATATGTTGAATATTGATTACAACAAGCTAACCATGCAATGTATGATTGTTCTTTCATATGAGCTTATATAACATCATCAAAACAATTTGTGATGATGGTTGAATGTTTTCAACTAATCTCCTAAGCATCAATAAATAGTAGTGTTCTGTTGATAATAGTTTGAATAAGGAAAATTAGAGTTCTTACTTGAATTAGATGAAATATTAGGATCAATATTGTGGAAACATTGATACCATCCTTACACTTGAACAACAAAATAAAAATAATACCCATAAAATAAGAGTTAATGATATGACTTAAAATCATAACACAAACTCTGCATAGTTAGATACAATCTTGTTAGAGCGTAGGATTTGGTGTTGTGGGTAGAGTATCAGATGTAGGTGCGATTTTATTATTTTCCTAATTGTTGTTCATAGGATTGTGCATGGAGAAAAATATTTGTAAAAAGATCTAGGATAAATAAAGAAGACACAAAATGTAAATGACCATTGATTGAATAAACTTATATCAAAAGGAATTATGCTAGAATAGAAGTGTTGAGACTTGGGAGATCAGGAACTCTAGATACACAACTCCTTTTATTCATCGAAGTTCAAGATTGAAAAGGAAAGCTGAATTGTTACGAGTCACATGATACTGTGAAATGGGACACAAAGGACTAAAATATACAAGTATCCGACGTGGGACACATGGGCCATAGTGAATGGGCGTGACCTCTATGGAACTTAAGTAATACTAATTAATAGTAATAATTGTGTTAATTAGGTCCATTACACATCGTCCCTCCTTGAAAGGCTTTGTCCTTGAAGTAGGATAAGGGATTGGTGCTAGACATCAAATTTGTGCATGAATCAACAATAAATCTTATTCTTCATTTGATACAATACTAAGGATTCTGTGTATCATGAAGATGGGGACTTCTGTAGCATATCATTGTAAGACTTCTATAGCATATCATTATTTTTAGAGATTAGAAAACTATAATTTTTTTTTTTAAACCTACAGAAGTTGTCGCTATAGCGACGTATGTTCGTCGCAAGTATGGTATCTGCGTCGCAAACCATTGGTGGGTTTTCTACTCTTCCACATAAATTCATCACTATTGCCACACGTCATCGTCTCTATAGAAACACATGTTCATCACAAAAAGGTGTACATCTCTTCTTCTTGCCACAAATATGTAACTCCTTGCAATGAACTTGCGTCTCTATAGCGACGAACGTTCGTGGCAAGAAGTTAAATATTCTCTATGGAATTCCATATTTTTGACGTATGTTCGTCAGTCTACTGATGATAGTTTGTTACAATTATGACGACGTGAACAAAAACATTTAACATAAAATATTTAGGATGATGACACATGGAGGCCTGATTTCGTCGTTGTTTCCAGGAATAATCTTAGTGCGTGCATATAGTGACGTAAAAAGTTCAACGAAAAATATTGTTTTCCTTCGTGGAAAGTGCGATGGATATGTGTGGCAATAGAAACGAAAAACCGTGGAAAATTTGGTCATATGTGGTAGTCCGTGTAGATCTCCTTAAAGATAGTTGAGGCATATCGTCGATTTCCTGGATATTTTCTGCATCTTTATCTTCTTCTTCTTTTGGAACTTCTTCATTCTCCTCCTTTTCTAAAGATGACTGAGTTTCCAACTGAATTTGTTGAACTTGCGATACCTGTTCTTGTCTCACTTCAACATCTACCAGATCTGATTTTAAGAGTGAGGATTCATCAAATACTACATCTCTGCTTATGATGAGTTTGTGGGCAGTAAGATCTGATGTAGGCCCCCCTTCTGTCCTAATGGCTTTGCAACCTCCCGATATAGGATCGATCAAGAAACTAAGTCTGATTGACTCTTTGGCCCCTCGAGAACCTTCAATCAACTGAATAGGCCCTCTTCTTCTGAAGGCGCGGGTTCTATGGAACCTGCAGGCTTCTCCTTAATGCTTTTAAATCTCCAGCGTATTTATGTGCTAGCTCTCCTGGTTAAGCCCCTCCCTCTACGTGACCGAGATTGTGACCACTCGCCTAACCAAAAGGCATGTCGTGATTTCGTGTGTTGGGTGTTTTCTTATGAGCCAACCTCGACTCTCCAACTTCTGAAATCCTGAAGTGGGCCTCGCACGTGCTAGCTCCTCACTTAACCTTCGATGATGTGACCCCTCACTATGACTTGGGGCCAATCTCTCGAGTGCTTCACGGTTTTGCATTTTGCGTCCCCAGAAGGTTTTTTTCACTCATCCTCTCGATTTTCAAAACCCGAAATCTGGGCTCCACTCACTTTAGATCAACGGTTCTCAATCTGTGTGATCTGATGATCCTCCTTTCTCTTTCGCAAACTTGGGACTTAACGTTTCGTGAAGTTGGAGGACTGCTCGCCTCTCTTATCCTGATATTCGAACTTCTGATATCTCCTTCCCTCAAAATGAATCGACGATCCAGATCCCTCCTTGATCCGACAACTCAGATCAAATCGTGAACTCATATTTCGTGAGTTACCAGAAATCTCCCTTCTGATTTTCCAAGTTGTGAACTCCCAAAAAGACTAGATCTATGGTTCAACTCTGTCCTCCGATCAACGACTGTGATCAAATTGTGATTTCGTGATTCGTGAGTTCTTATAACTCTGCCTTCGACTTCTCTGAGTCACGAGTCAACGAAACACTGATCTCTCGCCACGTGTCCCTTCGCAGATCAACGACCCACGTTCTTCCTTCGGGATCAACGAACCATAATCATTTCGGCCTTTGGCGCTTCAGAACTTTCCAAAAATTCTCTTCCACAAAAACTACGGAGTGTAATCCTCCGAAGTCCACGATCTGGTGACACCTGTCCTCTTCCAGATCAATGACTATCATTCACTTCAGCTGTGCGGGCTCCGATGATTTCAAACCCTTCTCCTTCACATTATTCTGGAGTGAATTCACCCAGATTTCATGATCTTTCGCCACACGTCCTTTCTGGATCTAACAATATAGCTTCTCTTCGACTCTTCGAGCTTCAGGTGTTTCAACCTTCTCTATGCACGCACTCCTTTCGGAGCATCTTCACCCAAACTTGAAGGATTTACGCCATGCATCCTCTCAAATGATGGACGATCCCAAATGACTTCGGGACATCGGGACTTTTGCGAGTCCTCTCTCCTGTGTATACACCATGCTAGCACTTGTGCACCTTCTCGTGATTAGACGACGGTTGATCCTCTGCGCTCAGATCCAACAATTGAGATATGTTTCCTCCTCTGCGCTTCCTTATGTCTCCAGAAGTTGATCTAATGGTCCAGGTCCCTCCATACAACCAATCTGATGGTTTTTGTCTTTCCTCCTCCTGAGATTTTGATTTCTTCCGATTTGGAAGATTTTGTCAGTCTTTAAAGGTTTTCAGCCTTTAAACTTTCTCCAGTGAACCTGTCCTTTGAGTCTCACCTGCACGTTTGAAAATGCTATCTCTTCTAAGATTTAGGACTTGGAATAAGTCCGTCACCCACACACTCCTTGCGTTATTCCTTCTGAGATTGATCTCCTCGAAGATTTCGATTTCCCACACACTCCTTGAAATGACTGAGAAATGCTTATCGATATGCTGTTAAAATTGAGCAGAAATTTAAGCACCAGAACAAACGAGAATTTAGGCGTGCAAATCCCCAATAACCAAAGTATGACAAAGATGGCCCTAACAAATAGTCTCTCGAAAACCAGTCCAAGACAGAGGAAAATAAGGGTCATGGGAAGACAAAGAAGGACACCGGAAAATGGTGTGATTTCCACAAAATCCCCTTGCACAACATCGAGGAATGTCGCTCAAAATAGTCATTGGTGGCCAAGATCAAAGACAAGGAGTCGAACCCTGATTTAGAATCTGATTCCGAAAATACTGGTAAAGGACAGATCATTGACGTAGACCCCACTGCTATTGTCGCGACCGCAACAATTCAACCAGAAGAACCAACAGATCCTGAAGAGGGTTAGTGAATTTTTCATTCACAGATGTGGGTGAAGGGGACCTCACTGCATTTTATTGTTGATAACGGAAGCCAGAAAAACCTCATCTCAGTAGAGGTCGTAAAACAGTTGGGATTGTCGAAAACACCACACCCACAACCATACAACATCGGGTGGCTTCGGCAAGGACGAGATCTCCGTGTCAACCAACAATGCCGATTGTCATATGACATCCAAAACTTCAAGGATGAGGTATTATGTGATGTTTCCCCACTGGATGTCTGTGATTTTCTCTTGGGCCAACCATATATGTGGAGACGCCATGCTGTTTATGAGTCTCGACCCCCTAGTGTCATTGTTACTTTGGGGGGTCATCTCTACAGAATACTATAGGTAGTTCCAACTATTGTAACACATAAAAAGTGTCTCAAGGTAGTATCTCATATTGCAAAATTCATCTTCTTCACAATCTGTTCAAAAGGGGAACAAAAGGACACTGCAACCACTACAACCTCGCCCCCTGCACCTTCTATCCAACAGAAGCAGATCGACAAGGTTGCAACAAAGCACAAAGATTCCTTCTACACACCTTCCTCTCATGTATCTTGACTTGTTGAACAACCTCAGCTTCAACAGGTTCATGACAAACTTCCACAAACTAAGCAACGCGACGTCTCGAGCAATACAAGCAGCTCACCAAGATGCAGATCCAACAAATGCTTTTCCCTCTCCCCCGGGAAATCAACGCAATGGAGATCATTGCTTCCTAAGGAGGGAGTATTTATCGAGGTGGATATCGGTGGCCACCCACCTTTTCCAACTGGCTCAAAACAGTTTTCTGGCAATTTACTATTTTTAGCAGGTTTTAACTTCTGGGGCCATTTTGAGGGCCCAAATGAAGGTTTTTTGAGATTGAGGTTCTCAATGATAATTGAAGGCATAATTGTTCCCCCAAAATGAATCTCCTCGATGATACCTTTCCAACAAGCTATCACACGCCTAAAACGGAGATCGTATGCAAAAGTTACGACCCCATAAAGTTGATGTACTCACTTACCCAATCGGGGCCCACATGACTTTTGGCGCTTCATCTCCTAGGGTTAGGTTTTTGGATGTCTAGGTTTTTTGACATTCCTGCTTATTGTAAAAATGCCTTCAGATCCTCATTGTAATCATCTTCTTGTGAATGCGAGTAGCAGTCACATCTCTTCTCAAAGATAAGTTGCCACCATTCTAGCGAGTCTTTCACTTTGTATTTTTACAGTCTCTGTACATTTCTTTGATTAATAGAAATCATGTATTACTGTATCTCTGTGTTTATGGTTGCATCTCTGATATATTTTTGTTATATTATTGAATATCTGCGATATCTATGTGCATTTCTTTATTATATCTCCGATCTCATTTCGTGCCGAAAATAATCCGGATTAGTGGTATGAGAGTAGGTTGCAATTGATCATTTTTCAGTGCATGTCCCCGACGAGGTCTGAGTATAGAAAGTTGGGTCTCGAACTTGTCTCTCTTGAATAAAATTGCTCTCGCACACCCAAGAAACCCTCAATGGAAGAAGAAAAGAAAAACGACGGATCAGACGATCCTATCAATTTGTTGCTTGAGCAAGCTCTCACGTGACAGAGGGACGAAATGATGGAGAATTTTTCCCACATCCTTAAACGCCTGCTGATAGTATCAGGCGCATCTTCATCAAGCAACCACTTTGGAGGCACCTAGCCTTTCAAAGTACAAATTGATTTTGATATTCCTGTATTTGAAGGACATATAGATGCAGAAGCCCTAGAAAAATGGTTAACTCTACTAGAAGGTTATTTCTCTGTTCACAACGTTTTCGAAAAAGAAAAGATCACCTTCGCACTCCTTAAGTCTCTCCCTCATGTCAAACATTGGTGGGAAAATTACTGGGAGCAAAGTTCCACAGAGTAGTCTGGAATATATGGGGCCGATCCCACTTGGGATTTTTTTGTGGATGTGGTAAAGGAACAATACTACCTTGTTGGCAACTATATGGACCAGTACATGAGATGGAGCACACTGCGGCAAGAGAGGGGCCAAACAGTTCTGGAGTTCACCAATACCTTGCATACCGTGCACACCAATTTGGGTATCGAAGACTCTGCGCTACATTTGGTTCTGAAATACTGTGGGGCTCTACACAAATACATCCAGACTGAAATGGATTTTCTGGACATCTCATCACCCAGTGGTTCTTATCGATATGCTGTTAAAATTGAGCAGAAATTTAAGCACCAGAACAAACATGAATTCGGGCCTGCAAATCTGCAACAACCAAAGTATGACAAAGACGGCCCTAATAAACAGTCTCCCAAAAACCAGTCCAAGACATAGGAAAAGAAGGGTCATGGGAAGACAAAGAAGGACACCAGAAAATGGTGTGATTTCCACAAAAGCCCCTGGCACAACACCAATGAATGTCGCTCAAAATAGTCATTGGTGGCCGAGATGAAAGACAAGGAGCCGAACCCTGATTCAGAATCTGATTCTGAAAATACTGGTAAAGGAAAGATCATTGACGCAGACCCCACTACTATTGTCGCGACCGCAACAATTCAACCAGAAGAACCAACAGATCCTGAAGAGGGGGAGAGACTTTTTCATTCACAGATGTGAGTGAAGGGGACCCCGCTGCATTTTATTGTTGATAGCAGAAGCCAGAAAAACCTCATCTCAGCAGAGGTCGTAAAACAATTGGGATTGTCGACAACACCACACCCGCAGCCATACAACATCGGGTGGCTTCGACAAGGACAAGATCTCCATGTCAGCCAATAGTGCCGATTGTCATACGGCATCTAACCCTTCAAGGATGAGGTATTATGTGATGTTGCCCCATTGGATGTCTGTGATGTTCTCTTGGGCCAACCATATATGTGGAGACACCATGCTGTTTATGAGTCTCGACCCCGTAGTTTCATTGTTACTTTGGGGGGTCATCTCTACAGAATACCAGAGGTAGTTCCAACTATTGTTCCACCTAAAAAGCGTCGCAAGGTAGTATCTCATACTGCAAAATTCAGCTTCTTCGCAATCTGTTCAAAATGGGAACAAAAGGACACTATAACCACTACAACCTCGCCCCCTGCACCTTCTATCCAACAGAAGCAGATCGACAAGGTTGCAGCAAAGCACAAAGATTCCTTCTACACACCTTCCTCTCATGTAGCTCGACTTTTTGAACAACCTCGGCTTCAACAGATTCATGACAAACTTCTATAAACTAAGGAGCATGACATCTCCAGCAATACAAGAAACTCACCAAGATGCAGATCCAACAAATGATTTTCCCTCTCCCCCGGGAACTCAACGCAATGGATACCATTGCTTCATAAGGAGGGAGGAGTGATAGAGGTGGATATTGGTGGCCACCCACCTTTTCCAACTGGCTCAGAACAGTTTTCTGGCAATGTACTATTTTTGACAAGTTTTAACTTCCAGGACCATTTTGAGGGCCCAAATGATGGTTTTTTGATATTGAGGTTATCAATGATATCCAAAGGCATGATTGAGCCCCTAAAATGAATCTCCTCGATTATACCTTTCCAACGAGCTATCACACGCATAAAACGAAGATCATATGCAAAAGTTATGACCCCAGGAAGTTGATGTACTCACTTACCCAAATGAGGCCCACATGAGTTTTGGCGCTTCATCTCCTAGGGTTAGGTTTTTGGATGTCTAGGGTTTTTGGAATTCCTGCATATTGTAAAAAGGCCTTCAGAGCCTCATTGTAATCATATTCTTGCGAATGCGAGTAGCCGTCACATCTCTTCTTAGAGAAAAGTTGCCACCATTCTAGCGAGTCTTTCACTCTGTATTTTTATAGTCTCTGTACATTTCTTTCATTAATAGAAATCATGTATTACTGTATCTCTGTGTTTATGGTTGCATCTCTGATATATTTATATTATATTATTGAATATATGCGATATCTCTGTGCATTTCTTTATTATATCTCCGATCTCATTTCGTGTCGAAAATAATCCAGATCAGTGGTATCAGAGCATGYTGCTCTTGATCATTTTTCAGTGCATCTCCTTGATGAGGTTCGAGTATAGAAAKTTGGGTCTTGAGCTTGTCTCTCTTAAAGACAATCACTCTTTCACACCCAAGAAACCCTCAATGGTGGAAGAAAATAAAAATGACGGAGTGGACGGTCCTATCAATCTGTTGCTTGAGAAAGCTCTCACGCGATAGAGGGATGAAATGATGGAGAATTTTGCCCACATACTTAAACGCCTACCGATAGAATCATGCGCATCTTCATCAAGCGACCAGTTTGGAGGCACCTCGCCTTTCAACGTACAAGTTAATTTTGATATTCCTATATTTGAAGGACAGATAGATGCAGAAGCCCTAGAAAAATTGTTAACTCTGCTATAAGGTTATTTCTCTGTTCACAACTTTTCYGAAAAAGAAAAGATCACCTTCACACTCCTTAAAGMTCTCCCTCATGTCATACATTGGTGGGAAACTTACTGGAAGCAAAGTTCCACAGAGTAGTCTGGAATATATGGGGCTGATCCCACTTGGGATTTTTTTGTGGATGCGGTAAAGGAACAATATTACCATATTGACAACTATGAGGACCAGTACACGAGATGGACCAAACTGCGGCAAGAGAGGGGCCAAGTAGTTATGAAGGTCACCAATACCTTCCATACCATGTGGACCAAGCTAGGTATCGAGCACTTCGAGCGACATTTGGTTCTGAAATACCGTTTGGCTCTACACAGATACATCCAGACTGAAATGGATTTTCTGGACATCTCATCACTCGATGTTGCTTATCGATATGCTGTTAAAATTGACCAGAAATTTAAGCACCAGAACAAATGGGAATTTGGGCCTGCAAATACGCAACAATCAAAGTACGACAAAGACGGCCCTAACAAACAGTCTCCCGAAAACCATTCCAAGACACAGGAAAAGAAGGGTCACGGGAAGTCAAAGAAGGACACCGAAAAATGGTGTGATTTCCACAAACGCCTTTGGCACAAAACCGATGAATGTCACTCAAAATAGTCATTGGTGGCCGAGATCAAAGACAAGGAGACGAACCCTGATTTAGAATCTAATTCTGAAAATACTGGTAAAGGACAGATCATTGACGCAGACCCCACTACTATTGTCGCGACCGCAACAATTCAACCAGAAGAGCCAATAGATCCTGAAAAGGGGGAGCAAATTTTTCATTCACAGATGTGGGTGAAGGGGATCCTGCTGCATTTTATTGTTGATAGCAGAAGCCAGAAAAACCTCATCTCAGTAGAGGTCATAAAATAGTTGGGATTGTCAGCCAACAATGCCAATTGTCATATGTCATCCAACCCTTCAAGGATGAGGTATTATGTGATGTTGCCCCACTAGATGTCTGTGATGTTCTCTTGGGCTAACCATATATGTGGAGACTCCATGTTGTTTATGAGTCTCATATATACATAATACAATAGGTAGTTCCAACTATTATTCCACCTAAAAGGTGTTGCAAGGTAGTATCTTATACTACAAAATTCAGCTTCTTCACAATTTGTTCAAAAGGGAAACAAAAGGACATTGCAACCACTACAGCCTCACCCCCTGCACCTTCTATCCAACATAAGAAGATTGAAAAGGTTGCAACAAAGCACAAATATTCCTTATGCACACCTTCCTCTCATGTAGCTCGACTTGTTGAACAACCTAAGCTTCAACAGGTTCATGAGAAACTTCCACAATCTAAGCAGCGCGACGTCTCCAACAATACAAGCAGCTCACTAAGATGCAGATCCAACAAATGATTTTCCCTCTACCTTGGGAACTCAATGCAATGGATACCATTTCTTCCTAAGGATGGAGGATTGATCGAGCTGATATCGGTGGCCACCCACCGTTTATGGCAATTTAATATTTTTAGCAAGTTTTAACTTCCGAGCCCATTTTGTGGGCCCAAATGAAGGTTTTTTGAGATCAAGGTTCTCAATGATAGCTGAAGGTATAATTGTTCCCCCAAAATTAATCTCCTCAACGATACCTTTCCAACGAGCTATCACACGCCTAAAACGGAGATTGTATGCAAAAGTTACGACCCCGGGAAGTAAATGTACTCAGTTACCCAAACGGGGCCCACATGAGTTTTGGCGCTTCATCTCCTAGGGTTAGGTTTTTGGATGTCTAGGGTTTTTGGAATTCCTTCTTATTGTAAAAATGCCTTCAGAGCCTCATTGTAATCATCTTCTTACAAATGCGAGTAGCCGATACATCCAGACTAAAATGGATTTTCTGGACATCTCATCACTCGGTGTTGCTTATCGATATGCTGTTAAAATTGAACAGAAATTTAAGCACCAGAAAAAACGGGAATTCGGGCTTGCAAATATGAAACAACCAAAGTATGACAAAGACGACCCTAACAAACAGTCTTCCGAAAACCAGTCCAAGACACAGGAAAAGAAGGGTCACGGGAAGGAAAAGAAGGACACTGGAAAATGGTGTGATTTCCACAAAAGACCCTGGCACAACATCGATGAATGTCGCTCAAAATAGTCATTGGTGGCTGAGATCAAAGACAAGGAGCCGAACCCTGATTCAGAATCTGATTCTGAAAATACTGGTAAATGACAGATCATTGGTGCAGACCTCACTGTTATTGTCGCGACCGCAACAATTCAACCAGAAGAACCAACAAATCCTGAAGAGGGGGAGCGACTTTTTCATTCACAGATGTGGGTGAAGGGGACCCTGCTACATTTTATTGTTGATATCTGAAGCCATAAAAACCTCCTCTCAGCAGAGGTCATAAAACATTTGGGGTTTTCGACAACACCACACCCGCAAACATACAACATCGGGTGGCTTCGGCAAGGACGAGATCTTCTTGTCAACCAACAATGCTAATTGTCATATGTCATCCAACCCTTCAAGGATGAGGTATTATGTGATTTTTCCCCACTGGATGTCTGTGATGTTCTCTTGGGCCAACAATATATGTGGAGAAGCCATGCTTTTTATGAGTCTCGACCCCGTAGTGTCATTGTTACTTTGGGGGGGCATCTCTACATAATACCAGAGGTAGTTCCAACTATTGTTCCACCTAAAAAGTGTCGTGAGGTAGTATCTCATACTTTTAAATTCACCTTCTTCACAATCTGTTGAAAAGGGGAACAAAAGGACACTGCAACCACTATAGCCTCACCCCCTGAACCTTCTATCCAACAGAAGCAGATCGTCAAGGTTGCAGCAAAGCACAAAGATTCCCTCTACACACCTTCCTCTCATGTAGCTCGACTTGTTGAACAACCTCAACTTCAACAGGTTCATGAAAAACTTCCACAAACTAAACAACGCGATGTCTCCAGCAATACAAACAGCTAACCAAGATGCAGATCCAACAAATGCTTTTCCCTCTCCCCCAAGAACTCAATGCAATGGATACCATTGCTTCCTAAGGAGGGAGAATTGATCCGGGTGGATATCGGTGTCCACCCACCTTTTCCAACCGGCTCAAAACAGTTTTTTGACAATTTACTATTTTTAGCAAGTTTTAACTTCTGGGGCCAATTTTAGGGCCTAAATGAAGGTTTTTTGAAATTGAGGTTCTCAATGAATTTCCTTGACGATACCTTTCCACCGAACTATCACACACCTAAAACAGAGATCGTATGCAAAAGTTATGACCCCGGGAAGTTGATGTACTCACTTACCCAAACGGGGCCCACATACATTTTGGCTCTTCATCTCCTAGGGTTAGGTTTTTGGTATTACTTCGTATTGTAAAAAGGCCTTCAGAGCCTCATTGTAATCATATTCTTGCGAATGCGAGTAGTCATCACATCTCTTCTCAGGGATAAGTTGCCACCATTCTAGCGAGTCTTTCACTCTGTATTTTTACAGTCTCTGTACATTTCTTTCATTAATAGAAATAGTGTATTACTGTATCTCTGTGTTTATGGTTGCTTGTCTGATATATTTATGTTATATTATTGAATATCTGTGATATCTCTTTGCATTTCTTTATTATATCTCCGATCTCATTTTGTGCAGAAAATAATCTGGATCAGTGGTATCAGAGCAAGCTGCTCTTGATCGTTTTTCAATGTATGTCCCCGACGAGGTCCGAGTATAGCAAGTTGGGTCTCGAGCTTGTCTCTCTTGAAGACAATCTCTCTCACACACCCAAGAAACCCTCAATGGTGGAAGAAAAGAAAAATGACGGAGCGAACGATCCTATCAATCTGTTGCTTGAGCAAACTCTCACGCAATAGAGGGACAAAGTGATGATTTTTTTTTCCCACATCCTTAAACGCCTGCCGATAACATCAGACGCATCTTCATCAAGCGACCACTTTGGAGGCACCTCTCCTTTCAAGGTACAAGTTCGTTTTGATATTCCTGTATTTGAAGGACAGATAGATGCAGAAGCCCTAGAAAAATTGTTAACTCTGATAAAAGGTTATTTCTCTGTTCACAACTTTTCCGACAAAGAAAGGATCACCTTCGCACTCCTTAAATATCTCCCTCATGTCAAACATTGGTGGGAAACTTATTGGGAGCAAAGTTCCACAGAGGAGTCTGGAATATATGGGGCCGATCCCACTTGGGATTTTTTTGTGGATGTGGTAAAGGAACAGTATTATCCTGTTGGCAACTATGAGGACCAGTGCATGAGATGGACCACACTGCGGCAAGAGAGGGTATCAAAGACTCTGAGAGACATTTGGTTCTGAAATACCGTGGGGCTCTACACAGACACATCCAGACTGAAATGGATTTTCTGGACATCTAGTCACTCGGTGTTGCTTATCGATATGCTGTTAAAATTGAGCAAAACTTTAAGCACCAGAACAAACAGGAATTCGGGCCTGCAAATCTGTAACAACCAAAGTATGACAAAGACGACCATAACAAACAGTCTCCCGAAAACCAGTCGAAGACACAGGAAAATAAGGGTCACGGGAAGACAAAGAAGGACACCAAAAAATGGTGTGATTTCTAGAAAATCCCCTGGCACAACACCGATGAATGTCGCTCAAAATAGTCATTGGTGGCTGAGATCAAAGACAAGGAGACGAACCCTGATTCATAGTATGATTATGAAAATACTGGTAAAGGACAGATCATTGACGTATACCCCACTGCTATTGTCGCGACTGCAACAATTCAACCAGAAGAACCCACAGATCCTGAAGAGGGTGAGCAAATTTTTCATTCACAAATGTGGGTGAAGGCGACCCCGCTGCATTTTATTGTTGATAGCCGAAGCCAGAAAAACCTCATCTCAGTAGAGGTCGTAAAATAGTTGGGATTGTTGACAACACTACACCCGTAGCTATACAACATTGGGTGGCTTGTGCAAGGACGAGATCTCTGTGTCAGCCAACAATGTCGATTGTCATACAACATCCAACCCTTCAATGATGAAGTATTATGTGATGCTACCCCACTGGATGTTTGTGATGTTCTCTTGGGCCAAACATATATGTGGAGACACCATGCTGTTTATGAGTCTCGACCCCGTACTGTCATTGTTACTTTGGGGGGTCATCTCTACAAAATACCAGAGGGAGTTCCAACTATTTTTCCTCCTAAAAAGTGTAGCAAGGTAGTATCTCATACTGCAAAATTTAGCTTCTTCACAATCTGTTCAAAAGGGGAACAAAAGGACACTGCAACCAATACAGCCTCGCCCCCTGCACCTTCTATCCAACAGAAGAAGATCGACAAGGTTGCAACAAAGCACAAATATTCCTTCTGCCCAACTTCCTCTCATGTAGCTCGACTTGTTGAACAAACTCAACTTCAACAGGTTCAAGACCAACTTCCACAAACTAACCAACGCGACGTCTCGAGCAATACAAGCAGCTCACCAAGATGCAGATCCAACAAATGATTTTCCCTCTCCCCCGGGAAATCAACACAATGGAGACCATTGCTTCCTAAGGAGGGAGTATTTATCGAGGTGGATATCGGTGGCCACCAACCTTTTCCAACTGGCTCAAAACAGTTTTCTGGCAATTTACTATTTTTAGCAAGTTTTAACTTCCGGGGCCATTTTGATGGGCCAAATGAAGGTTTTTGATATCGAGGTTCTCAATGATAGCCAAAGGTGTAATTGAGCCCCCAAAATGAATCTCCTCAATGATACCTTTCCAACGAGCTATCACACGCCTAAAACGGAGATTGTATGCAAACGTTATGACCCCGGGAAGTTGATGTACTCACTTACCCAAACGGGGCCCACATGACTTTTGGTGCTTCATTTCCTAGTGTTAGGTTTTTGAATGTCTAGGGTTTTTGGAATTCCTACTTATTATAAAAAGGCCTTAAGAGCCTCATTGTAATCATATTCTTGCGAATGCGAGTAGTCGTCACATCTCTTCTCAGGGATAAGTTGCCACCATTCTAGCGAGTCTTTCACTCTGTATTTTTACAGTCTTTGTATATTTATTTCATTAATAGAAATCATGCATTACTGTATCTCTGTGTTTATGGTTGCATATCTGATATATTTCTGTTATATTATTGAATATCTGCGATATCTCTGTGCATTTCTTTATTATATCTTCGATCTCATTTTGTGCTGAAAATAATCCGGATCAGTGGTATCAGAGCATCCTGCTCTTGATCATTTTTTAGTGCATGTCCCCGATGAGGTCCGAGTATAGCAAGTTGGGTCTCGAGCTTGTCTCTCTTGAAGACAATCGCTCTCGCACACCCAAGAAACCCTCAATGGCGGAAGAAAAGAAAAAGGACGGAGCGAACGATCCTATCAATCTGTTGCTTGAGCAAGCTCTCACGTGACAGAGGGACGAAATGATAGAGAATTTTGCCCACATCCTTAAATGACTGCCGATAGCATCAAGCACATCTTCATCAAGCGACCACTTTGGAGGCACCTCACCTTTCAAGGTACAAGTTAATTTTTATATTCTTGTATTTGAAGGACAAATAGATGCAGAAGCCTTAGAAAAATGGTTAACTCTGCTAGAAGGTTATTTCTCTGTTCACAACTTTTTCGACAAAGGTAAGATCAACTTCACACTCCTTAAAACTCTCCCTCATGTGAAACATTGGTGGGAAACTTACCGGGAGCAAAGTTCCACAGAGGAGTCTGGAATATATGGGGCCGATCCCACTTGGGATTTTTTTGTGGATGTGGTAAAGGAACATTATTACCCTGTTGGAAACTATGAGGACTAGTACATGAGATGGACCACACTGCGGAAAGAGAGGGGCCAAGAAGTTCCAGAGTTCACCAATACCTTCCATACCCTGTGCACCAAGCTGGGTATCAAAGACTCCGAGCGACATTTGGTTCTGAAATACCGTGGGGCTCTACACAGACACATCCAGACTGAAATGGATTTTCGGGACATCTCATCACTCGGTGTTGCTTATCGATATGCTATTAAAATTGAGCAGAAATTTAAGGACCAGAACAAAGGGGAATTCGGGCCTACAAATCCACAACAACCAAAGTATGACAAAGACAACCCTAAAAAACAGTCTCCCGAAAACCAGTCTAAGACACAAGAAAAGAAGGGTCACGGGAAGACAAAGGAGGACACCGGAAAATGGTGTGATTTCCACAAATTCCCCTAACACAACACCGATGAATGTCTCTCAAAATAGTCATTGGTGGCTGAGATCAAAGACAAGGAGCTGAACCCTGATTTAGAATCCGAATCTAAAAATATTGGTAAAGGAAAGATCATTGATGCAGACCCCACTGCTATTGTCGCGACCACAACAATTCAAGCAGAAGAACCAATAGATCCTGAATAGGGGGAGCGATTTTTTCATTCACAGATGTGGGTGAAGGGGACCCTGCTGCATTTTATTGTTGATAGCGGAAGCCAGAAAAACCTCATCGCAGCAGAGGACGTAAAACAGTTGGGATTTTCGACAACACCACACCCGCAACCATACAACATCGGGTGCCTTCGGCAAGGACGAGATCTCCGTGTCAGCCAACAGTGTCGATTGTGATACAACATCCAACCCTTCAAGGATGAGGTATTATTTGATGTTGCCCCATTGGATGTATGCGATGTTCTCTTGGGCCAACCATATATGTGGAGACGCCATGCTGTTTCCTTCTGCACAAAGATTCCTTCTACACACCTTCCTCTCATGTAGCTCGACTTGTTAAACAACCTCAGCTTCAACAGGTTCGTGAAAAAATTCCACAAACTAAGCAACGCGACGTCTCCAACAATACAAACAACTCACCAAGATGCAGATCCAACAAATGATTTTCCCTCTCCCCCGGGAACTCAATGCAATGGAGACCATTTCTTCCTAAGGAGGTGGATATCAGTGGCCACCCACCTTTTCCAGCTGGCTCAAAACAGTTTTCTGGAAATTTACTATTTTTAGCAGGTTTTAACTTCCAGGGCCATTTTGAGGGCCCAAATGAAGGTTTTTTGAGATCAAGGTTCTCAATGATAGTCATAGGAATGAATGAGCCCCCAAAATGAATCTCCTCGATGATACCTTTCCAACGAGCTATCACACGCCTAAAACGGAAATCGTATGCAAAAATTACGACCTCGGGAAGTTGATGTACTCACTTACCCAAACGGGGCCCACATGACTTTTGGCGCTTCATCTCCTAGGGTTAGGTTTTTGGATGTCTAGGGTTTTTGGCATTTCTTCTTATTGTAAAATGGCCTTCAGAGCCTCATTGTAATCATCTTCTTGCAAATGTGAGTAGTCGTCACATCTCTTCTCAGAGATAAGTTGCCACCATTCTAGCAAGTCTTTCACTCTGTATTTTTACAGTCTCTGTACATTTCTTTCATTAACAGAAATCATGTATTACTGTATATCTGTGTTTATGGTTGCATCTTTGATATATTTCTGTTATATTATTGAATATCTGTGATATCTCTGTGCATTTGTTTATTATATCTTCGATCTCATTTCATGCTGAAAATAATTCAGATCAGTGGTATCAGAGCAGGCTGCTCTTGATCGTTTTTCAGTGCATGTCCCCGACGAGGTCCAAGTATAGCAAGTTGGGTCTCAAGCTTGTCTCTCTTGAAGACAATCTCTCTCTCACACCCAAGAAACCCTCAATGGCGGAAGAAAATAAAAATGATGGATCGGACGATCCTATCAATCTGTTGCTTGAGCAAGCTCTCACGCGACAGAGGGACGAAATGATGGAGAATTTTTCCCACATCCTTAAACGCCTGCCGATAGAATCATGTGCATCTTCATCAAGTGACCACTTTGGAGGCACCTCGCCTTTCAAGGTACATGTTAATTTTGATATTCCTATATTTGAAGGACAGATAGATGCAAAAGCCCTAGAAAAATGGTTAACTCTTGTAGAAGGTTGTTTCTCTGTTCAAAAATTTTCCGACAAAGAAAAGATCATCTTCGCACTCCTTAAATCTCTCCCTCATGTCAAACATTGGTGGGAAACTTACTGGAAGAAAAGTTCTAGAGAGGAGTATGGAATATATGGGGCCGATCCCACTTGGGATTTTTTTGTGGATGCGGTAAAGGAACAATATTATCCTATTGGAAACTATGAGGACTAGTACATGAGATGGACCACACTGTAGCAAGAGAGGGGCCAACCAGTTCCAGAGTTCATCAATACCTTCCATGCCCTACGTACCAAGCTGGGTATCAAAGAATCTGAGCAACATTTGGTTCTGAAATACCGCGGGGCTCTACACAGATACATTCAGATTGAAATGGATTTTCTAGACATCTCATCACTCAGTGTTGCTTATTGGTATGCTGTTAAAATTGAGTAGAAATTTAAGCACCAGAACAAACGGGAATTCAGGCCTGGAAATCTGCAACAACCAAAGTATGACAAAGACTGCCCTAACAAACAGTATCTTGAAACCAATCCAAGACACATAAAAATAAGGGTCATGGGAAGACAAAGAAGGACACCAGAAAATGGTGTGATTTCCACAAAATCCCCTGGCACAATACCGATGAATGTTGCTCAAAATAGTCATTGGTGGCTGAGATCAAAGACAAGGAGCCGAACCCTGATTCAAAATCTGATTCTGAAAATACTGGTAAAGGACAGATCATTGACACAGAACCCACTTCTATTGTCGTGACCACAACAGTTCAACCAGAAGAACCAGCAGATCCTGAAGAGGGCGAGCAAATTTTTAATTCACAGATGTGGGTGAAGGGGACCCCGCTGCATTTTATTGTTGATAGCGGAAGCCATCAACACCTCATTTCAGCAGAGGTTGTAAAATAGTTGGGATTGTCGACAACACCACACCCGCGACCATACAACATCGGGTGACTTCAGCAAGGACGAGATCTTCGTGTCAACCAAGAGTGTCGATTTTCATACGGCATCCAACCTTTCAAGGATGAGGTATTGTTTGAGTTTTCCCCACTGGATGTCTGTGATGTTCTCTTGGGCCAACCATATATGTGGAGACACCATGCTATTTATGTGTCTCAACCCCGTAGTGTCATTGTTACTTTGGGGGGTCATCTCTACAGAATACAGAGTTAGTTCAAACTATTGTTCCACCTAAAAAGTGTCCCAAGGTAGTATCTCATACTGCGAAATTCAACTTCTTCACAATCTGTTCAAAAGGGGAACAAAAGGACACTGCAACCACTATAGCCTCGCGCCCTGCACCTTCTATCCAACAGAAGTAGATCGAAAAGGTTGCAACAAAGCACAAATATTCCTTTTGCACAACTTCCTCTCATGTAGCTCGACTTGTTGAACAACCTCAACTTCAACAGGTTTAAGACCAACTTCCACAAACTAAGCAGCGCGACGTCTCTAGCAATACAAGCAGCTCACCAAGATGCAGATCCAACAAATGATTTTCCCTCTCCCCCGGGAACTCAACACAATGGAGACCATTGCTTCCTAAGGAGGGAGGATTGATCTAGGTGGATATCAGTGGCCACCCACCTTTTTCAGCTGGCTCAAAGCAATTTTCTGGCAATTTACTATTTTTAATAGGTTTTAACTTCTGGGGCCATTTTGAGGGCCCAAATGAAGGTTTTTTGAGATTGAGGTTCTCAATTATATCCGAAGGCATAATTGAGCCCCCAGAATGAATCTCCTCGATGATACCTTTTCAACGATCTATGACACGCCTAAAACGAAGATCGTATGCAAACGTTACGACCCCGAGAAGTTGATGTACTTAGTTACCCAAACGGGGCCCACATGAGTTTTGGTGCTTCATCTCCTAGGGTTAGGTTTTTGGATGTCTAGGGTTTTTGGCATTCCTGCTTATTGTAAAAATGCCTTCAGAGCCTCATTGTAATCATCTTCTTGCGAATGCAAGTAGCTGTCACATCTCTCCTTAGAGATAAGTTCCCACCATTCTAGTGAGTCTTTCACTCTGTATTTTTACAGTCTCTGTACATTTATTTCATTAATATAAATGGTGTATTACTGTATCTCTTTGTTTATGGTTGCATCTTCGATATATTTATGTTATATTTTTGAATATTTGCGATATCTCTACGCATTTATTTATTATATCTCCGATCTCGTTTCATACCAAAAATAATCCGGATCAGTGGTATCAGAGCATGCTGCTCTTGATCGTTTTTTAGTGCATGTCCCCGACAAGGTCCGAGTATAGAAAGTTGGGTCTCTATATTTTCTCTCTTGAACACAATATCTCTCGCACACCCAAGAAACCCTCAATGGCGGAAGAAAAGAAAAACGATGGAGCGAACGATCCTATCAATCTGTTGCTTGAGCAAGCTCTCGCCCGACAGAGGGACGAAATGATGGAGAATTTTTCCCACATCCTTAAACACTTGCCGATAGCATCAAGCCCATATTCATCAAGAAACCACTTTGGAGGCACCTCGCCTTTCAAGGTACAAGTTAATTTTGATATTCCTGTATTTGAAGGAAAGATAGATGCATAAGCTCTAGAAAAATGGTTAACTCTGCTAGAAGGTTATTTCTATGTTCACAACTTTTCCGACAAAGGAAAGATCACCTTCGCACTCCTTAAAGCTATCCCTCATGTCAAACATTTGTGGGAAACTTATTGGTGTCAAAGTTCCACAGAGGAGTCTGGAATATATGGGGTCGATCCCACTTGGGATTTTTTTGTGGATGCGGTAAAGGAACAGTATTACCTTGTTGACAACTATGAGGACCAGTACATGAGATGGACCACACTGTGGCAAGAGAGGGGCCAAGCAGTTCCGGAGTTCACCAATACCTTCCATACCCTGCACACCAAGCTGGGTATCAAAGACTCTGAGCGACATTTGGTTCTGAAATACCGTGGGGCTCTACACAGACACATCCAGACTGAAATGGATTTTTTGGACATCTCATCACTTGGTGTTGCTTATTGATATGTTGTTAAAATTGAGCAGAAATTTAAGCACCAGAACAAATGGGAATCCGGGCCTACAATTCTGCAACAACCAAAGTATGAAAAAGAGGACCCTAACCAACAGTCTCCCGAAAACCAGTCCAAGACACAGGAAAAGAAGGGTTAGGGGAAGACAAAGAAGGACACCAGAAAATGGTGTGATTTCCACAAAAGCCCCTGGCACAACATCGATGAATGTCGCTCAAAATAGTCATTGGTGGCCAAGATGAAAGACAAGGAGCTGAACCCTGATTCAGAATCTGATTCGGAAAATACTGGTAAAGGACAGATCATTGATGCAGACCCCAATGCTATTGTCGCGACCGCAACAATTCAACCAGAAGAACCAACATATCCTGAAAAGGGGGAGCAGATTTTTCATTCATAGATGTGGGTGAACGAGACCCTACTACATTTTATTGTTGATAGCGGAAGCCAGAAAAACCTTATCTTAGAAGAGGTTGTAAAACAATTGGGATTATCGACAACACCACACCCGCAACCATACAACATCAGGTGGCTTCGGCAAGGACGAGATCTCCGTGTCGACCAATGGTGCCGATTGTCATACGACATTCAACCCTTCAAGGATGAGGTATTATGTGCTGTTTCCCCACTGGATGTTTGTGATGTTCTCTTGGGCCAACCATATATGTGGAGACTCCATGTTGTTTATGATTCGCGACCCCGTAGTGTCATTGTTACTTTGGGGGGTCATCTCTATAGAATACCAGAGGTAGTTCCAACTATTGTTCCACCTAAAAAGTGTCGCAAGGTAGTATCTCATATTGCAAAATTCAGCTTCTTCACAATCTATTCAAAAGGGGAACAAAAGGACACTGCAATTACTACAGCCTCGCCCTCTGTACCTTCTATCCAATAGAAGCAGATCGACAAGGTTGAAGAAAAACACAAAGATTCCTTATGCACACCTTCCTCTCATGTAGCTCGACTTGTTGAACAACCTCAGCTTCAACAGGTTCAAGACCAACTTCCACAAACTAACCAACGTGACGTCTCCAACAATACAAGCAACTCACCAAGATGCAGATCCAACAAATGATTTTCCCTCTCCCCCGGGAACTCAACGCAATGGAGACCATTACTTCCTAAGGAGGGAGGATTGATCGAGGTGGATATCGGTGGCCTCCCAAATTTTCTAGCTGGATCAAAATAGTTTTCTGGCAATTTACTATTTTTAGCAGGTTTTAACGAATCTCCTCGACGATACCTTTCCAACGAGCTATCACACGCCTAAAATGGAGATCGTATGGAAACGTTACGACCCCGGGAAGTTGATGTACTCACTTACCCAAACGGGGCCCACATGAATTTTGGTGCTTCATCTCCTAGGGTTAGGTTTTTGGATGTCTAGGGTTTTTGACATTCCTGCTTATTGTAAAAATGCCTTCAGAGCTTCATTGTAATCATCTTCTTGCGAATGCGAGTAGCCGTCACATCTCTTTTCAGAGATAAGTTGCCACCATTCTAGCGAGTCTTTCACTCTGTATTTTTACAGTCTCTGTACATTTATTTCATTAATAGAAATCATGTATTACTGTATCTCTGTGTTTATGGTTGCATCTCTTATATATTTCTGTTATATTATTGAATATCTGTGATATCTCTGTGCATTTCTTTATTATATCTCCGATCTCATTTCGTGCCGAAAATAATCCAGATCAGTGGTATCAGAGTAGGCTTCTCTTGATCGTTTTTCAGTGCATTTCCCCGATGAGGTCCGAGTATAGAAAGTTGGGTCTCAAGCTTGTATCTCTTGAAGATAATCGCTCTCTTACACCCAAGAAAATCTCAATGGCAGAAGAAAAGAAAAACGACTAAGTGAACGATCCTATCAATCTGTTGCTTGAGCAAGCTCTCACATGGCAGAGGGACGAAATGATGGAGAATTTGTCCCACATCCTTAAACGCCTGCCGATAGCATAAGAGGCATCTTCATCAAGCGACCACTTTAGAGGCACCTCACCTTTCAAGGTACAAGTTAATTTTGATATTCTTATATTTGAAGGACAGATAGATGCAGAAGCCCTAGAAAAATGGTTAACTCTGCTAGAAGGTTATTTCTCTGTTCACAACTTTTTCGACAAAAGAAAGATCACATTTGCACTCCTTAAAGCTCTCCCTCATGTCAAACATTGGTGGGAAACTTACTGGGATCAAAGTTCCACAGAGGAGTCTGGAATATATTGGGCCGAGCCCAATTGAGATTTTTTTGTGGATGCGGTAAAGGAACATTATTACCATGTTGGAAACTATGAGGACCAGTACATGAGATGGACCACACTGCGGCAAGAGAGGGGCCAAGAAGTTCCAGAGTTCACCAATACCTTCTATACCCTGTGCACCAAGTTGGGTATGAAAAAATCCGAGCAACATTTGGTTTTGAAATACCGTGGGGCTCTACATAGACACATCCCGAATGAAATGGATTTTCTGGACATCTCATCACTCAGTGTTGCTTATCGATATGCTGTTAAAATTGAGCAGAAATTTAAGCACTAGAACAAACGAGAATTCGGGTCTGCAAATCCGCTACAACCAAAGTATGACAAAGACGGCCCTAACAAACAGTCTCGCGAAAACCAGTCCAAGACACAAGAAAAGAAGGGTCACGGGAAGAAAAAGAAGGACACTGAAAAATGGTGTGAATTCCACAAAATCCCCTGGCACAACACTGATGAATGTCTCTCAAAATAGTCATTGTTGTCTGAGATCAAAGACAAGGAGCTGAACCCTGATTCAGAATCTGATTCTAAAAATACTGGTGAAGGAAAGATCATTGACGTAGTCCCCACTTCTATTGTCACGACTGCAAAAATTCAACGAGAAGAACCAACAGATCCTGAAGAGGGGGAGCGACTTTTTGATTCATAGATTTGGGTGAAGGGGACCCCGCTGCATTTTATTGTTGATAGCGGAAGCCAGAAAAAACTTCTTCACAATCTGTTCAAAAGGGGAACAAAAGGACACTGCAACCACTACAACCTCGCCCCCTGCACCTTATATCCAACAGAAGCAGATCGACAAGGTTGCAACAAAGCACAAATAGTCCTTCTGCACACCTTCCTCTCATGTATCTCGACTTGTTGAACAACCTCAGCTTCAACAGGTTCATGACAAACTTCCACAAATTGAGCAACGCGACATCTCCAACAATACAAGCAACTCACCAAGATGCAGATCCAACAAATACTTTTCCCTCTCCCCCGAGAACTCAACACAATGGAGAAAAATTATTCCTAAGGAGGGAGGATTGATCAAGGTGGATATCGGTGGCCACCCACCTTTTCCAGCTGGCTCAAAACAATTTTCTGGCAATTTACTATTTTTAACAGATTTTAACTTCTGGGGCCATTTTGAGGGCCCAAATGAAGGTTTTTTAAGATCTAGATTCTCAATGATATTTGTAGGCATGATTGAGGCCCAAAAATGAATCTCCTCGATGATACCTTTCCAACGCGCTATCACATGCCTAAAACGGAGATCTTATGCAAAAGTTACGACCCCGGGAAGTTGATGTACTCACTTATCCAAACGGGGCTGACATGGCTTTTGGCGCTTCATCTCCTAGGGTTAGGCTTTTGGATGTCTAGGATTTTTGTCATTCCTGCTTATTGTAAAAATGCCTTTAGAGCCTCATTGTAATTATCTTCTTGTGAATGCGATTAGTCGTCGCATCTCTTTTCAGAGATAAGTTGTCACCATTCTAGCGAGTCTTTCACTCTGTATTTTTACAGTCTCTGTACATTTATTTCATTAATAGAAATCGTGTATTATTGTATCTCTGTGTTTATGGTT
This sequence comes from Picea sitchensis, assembly GCA_010110895.2. Classification (NCBI taxonomy): domain Eukaryota; kingdom Viridiplantae; phylum Streptophyta; class Pinopsida; order Pinales; family Pinaceae; genus Picea; species Picea sitchensis. Next base: position 105,848 of record SNQJ01S0069245.1, on the reverse strand, counting down.
GCATCTCTGATATATTTATGTTATATTATTGAATATCTGTGATATCTCTGTGCATTTCTTTATTATATCTCCGATCTCATTTCGTGCCGAAAATAATCTGGATCAGTGGTATCAGAGCAGGCTGCTTTTGATCGTTTTTCAGTGCATGTCCCCGATGAGGTATGAGTATAGCAAGTTGGGTCTCGAGCTTGTCTCTCTTGAATACAATCACTCTCGCAGACCCAAGAAACCCTCAATGGCAGAAGAAAATAAAAATGACGGAGTGGATGATCCGATCAATCTGTTGCTTGAGCAAGCTCTCATGCGACATAGGGATGAAATGATGGAGAATTTTTCCCACATCCTTAAATGCCTACCGATAGCATCAGGCGCATCTTCATCAAGCGGCCACTTTGGAGGCACCTCGCCTTTCAAGGTACAAGTTAATTTTTATAATACTGTATTTGAAGGGCAGATAGATGCAGAAGCCCTAGAAAAATGGTTAACTCTGCTAAAAGGTTATTTATTTGTTCACAACTTTTCCGACAAAGAAAATATCACCTTCGCACTCCTTAAATCTCTCCTCATGTCAAACATTGGTGGGAAACTTATTGGGAGAAAAGTTCCATAGAGGAGTCTGGAATATATGGGGCCGATCCCACTTAGGGTTTTTTGTGGATGCGGTAAAGGAATAGTATTACCCTGTTGGCAACTATGAGGACCAGTACATGAGATGAACCACACTGCGGCAAGAAAGGGGCCAAACAGTTCCAGAGTTTACCAATACCTTCCATACCCTACGCACCAAGCTGGGTATCAAAGACTCCAAGTGACATTTGGTTCTGAAATACCGTGGGGCTCTACACAGACACATCCAGACTGAAATGTATTTTCCGGACATCTCATCACTCGGTGTTGCGTATCGATATGCTGTTAAAATTGAGCAGAAATTTAAGCACCAGAAAAAACGGGAATTCGAGCCTCCAAATCCGCAACAACCAAAGTATGATAAAGACGGCCCTCAATCCATTCTGAGGGTCCCATCCTTCTTCTTTACCAGCACTACATAAGACGCGAAAGGACTCGAACTCTGTCTGATGTGGCCCATCGCCAGTAGCTCCTTGATGGTCTTTTCGATCTCATCCTTATAGGCTTTGGGGTGCCTATACAGGGTGGTAATCACTGCTCCCGTGCCCTCCTCTAACTCGATGGTGTGCTCAAAGCCCCTGTCTGGAGGCCTACCTATAGGTATATCGCCAAAGACCTTTTGGTGCTTCTTAAGCAAGGCCTTTATCTCTCTCGGAAAATTGGGCTCCCCGCCCTTAGGCTTCTGTACTGAAATCTGAAACTCTGCCACCCATGCAATGTCGTCCTGCCTCATCACTGCCTCCATCTTCTTTGTGGTCACTACCTTGGGAGGGTAAGTGTTCATGCCCCTTAAAACCACTCTCTTTCCATCCTATCCCTGGAACTCCATCTCCATAGTCTGGTAGTTAGTGGAGTACTTTCCTAGGGAGTATAAGCACTGAACTCCCAATACCACATTGGTGTCAGGCACCTTCACCACGAAGAAGTCATCGGTAATGGTGTAGTTCCCTAGGCTCAATGTCATTCGTGGGACGTATCTGGTACAATTTAGGGTGTTCTCCCCTGGTATGATCACTGAAAATCCCTCAAAGGCTTCGGTGGTAATTCCCTTCTGCTCTGCCAATGAAGCATCGATAAAATTGTGGGATGCCCCACCATCCACCAACACCGTCACTCTGTGTCCCTGTACTCCTCCTCTCATCCTGAAGGTATGAAACCTGGGGATCCCTGAGAGTGATGTTATAGTCCCCTGATTCTCCATCGATGCCTGCTCTGCCTCTGCCATCGGTGGGTCCTCCTCCTGTCCCTGTTCTCCTATCTCCTCATCCTCCTCGCTATCTGAGAACACCTCTATGTAGTGTGCCTTGGCCTTGCCTGCACACCTGTGACCTGGTACCCATGGTTCCTGGCAACTGAAACACAACTTCTTCCTCTTAGATCCTGCCTGGTAGCATCATCCATCCTATTCCTGCCTGTCCAATCCCTCTGTGGCTATCCTGCCCAGTCTCTCTGCTGCTGTCTTGTGCCATCCCTCTGTGGTGGTCCCCTGTCATTGAACTTCGTGGGGAAGTTCGGTCTCAGGGTGAACTTGGGCTTGGGTACTGACTCCTGTAGGTCTCTAGCTCTGCTAACTGCATCTTGTAGTGAAGTAGGCTTATAAGCCTTCACCCATCCTCGAAGTGGCTTGATTATCCCCTCTGTGAACAACATCACCAATCGGGCCTCGGAGATATCAGTGACCATCACTGATATCCTCTGGAAATCTGATATAAAGGCCTCTGCCGAACCAGTTTGTTTCAACTGTGCCGAGTCTCTGAAGGACAACTCAGGATCTCTCCTATCGAATCCATGCACCAGTCTCCCTGTAAACTCAACATAGGTGACTATATGGGCATGTCCCAGAGTGGACATCCCGTGGTACCACCAGTCTTGTGCCTCACCCTCCAAGTGCAATGTTGCCAACTTAATGGCATCGGTCTCCGCCATGGGGTTCAGCTGGAAGTAAGTGTCGAGCTTCTGCACCCAAGCTCGTGCAGTGCACTTCGACGTCCCATCGAAGTATGGCAAAGTGAGCTTGCCCACTGTGCGTTGTAACTCGTAGCTCTGCGTGGGACCCCTGTTGAAGAACCTTGGCCTGTTTCTCCCCATGAAGCTACAAAACTCAGCAAAAGTCATAGCTTCTCTCAAATCTGCATCCATGGCCTTATACTCCTGGAAATAAGCTTCCAAGGGCTCGTCCTACTCTACCTGCCCTCCTGTACCTGTCTTCGGTGGTGCTAAGAACTTTGGCATGGTAGACCTAGGAATATCACTGTAGTCGTGAGGGCGGTTCTGAGGGTTGGTCCTGGAAGGGATTGCCTCAATATGAGGTTTGTGTGTGTTTCCCCCTTCTTCCATCTGCCCTCTCTTACTACTCTCCCCCCTTTCTTCACCATGCTTACTCCCTAAAGCATAACCTGTGATTCTGCCCATGAACTCTCGGGTCTCTCTCTAGCCCTCTGCAATATCCTGTAAGGCTTTCATAAGCCCTTTGATCAAACCATCCTCTCTGTCCTCTGTCAGATTGGCATTTTTCCCTGGAGTGTCCTCCATTTCTTCTTCTCTACCCTCTATGCTTCTATACCTTCTGCACCTATAAGTGATGTTTTTCAGCCCTTCCCCAGTCATCAATGTCGCCCACATATGGCCAAGATCATGCTTTGATACCACTGAAATATTCTATGTTGCAAAAATTGGAAAAACCCTTCTAGTTTTGGTGTTGGACTTTCGTCAAACACTTTGCATGCTTCTGTATTTAACTGCTGTAGATGAAATTTAATTGAACATCGGTCTATTTCCTTGTTTGATTGACTGATTTTTTGGTTTTATAACCCCTTATACCTCCCCAATGAAATGAATAATACGATGTTTCGACATTAAGTAAAACCCACAAAATAATAATGGAAAACAACCACATTTAAATGAACAAATTTACTGAATATTGGCTGTTTTTTATTGAATAATATAGCTGAGTCAATGTCAATCAAAATGTGATAGGAATACCTCTCAACAATAATGAGGATGTCTATTGTAGTAATATGGAATCCTCACAGCTCTCACAACCTTCAGAAAACGACCCAAAACTGTCCCCACGAGTTGATAAAGGGGGCGACTCTTGTAATGAATGTTTGTTGTTTGAATTGGAGTGAGATGGAAGCCCAAAATCAATGATTATCCTCTCTACAATGCAATGTTCAGTAAACAAATGGGAGGTCGACCAGCAACCACCACACACTTGCCTCCCACGCAACACATGAAGAAGTCGCAGCCTCTAGGAATGAGAAATTCGGCCCAACCAAGTGTACACGTAGCCCCACAATTGTTGACCAGTAGGGATCACGCCCAACAAAGAATAAGACGCCTTTGATGATGCACAACTCAACCACGGGAGACCATACGCAGCAAAGGAGAGGAGGGCGTGCCCAACTCAAGGCAAAACGCCCAAATTCCTCCACTCGTGCTAAGAGAAATTTCCCTCACTTCTTCAAATCTGCCAATGAAGTTCTCCCTACAATGAAGATATTCGAATCACAAAGTCAATACCTGCAAATGAGAAACCGGAATGACTCCTCCAATCTCCCGGCTAGGACAGATAGTTTCACTGCCGAATCCGAGTGCCAAAATGGGTTTCCAGTTGAAACCCTCGTTTTCTCACCGAGATCTTCTCTCAAAACTCCAATTTTCAAATGAATAGTCAATAATCCCTTTTCCACCTTCAACCATCCTTTTATTCTTTCACTTTTTTTTTCTCCATTAAAATATTCATTTAATTAATAATTGGAGAGAAATACCCTCAAAGAGGGGTTTAATATTAATAAACTCACTTTTCCTAAGTTTTCACTTTATATTTCGAAAGTGACTTTACCAATATCATTTCCCTAACTCATCCGTCTAATGGTTTACGGGAAACTGTGTAAACCACCACGGTATTCTGATTGCCTAGGGAGAATGGGACATTACAATTGTTGACTTTCGGGATTAATGCTATGAAAGTCGAATTGATAGATATGATGGCCTCACCATATTGCCTTGATTCCTCAATTGCTTCCAGCAAATCCTCCCCAACCAGGTCGAAAAAGTGTATGAAGAATTCAACTTTCCACCCGTCAGGCCCTGGGCTCTTGTCTTTTGAAAATCCTTTTAGAACCTCAAGTAATTCCTCTCTGGAGCAGGGTTTTTCAAGATTAATAATTTTCTCTTCAGTGACTAGTCGAGGATAGAGCCTTACCATAGCAACCTATTCCTCGATGGTGTTTTGTCTTGTGTCCTCAAATAATTTGTTGAAGAATCTAGTCGCTTCTTTCTTCAGAGCTTCCTGACCTGTGTGAACCTTACCATTTTCATCCTTTATCTCCCAAATATGCTTATTATTTCGTGTGTGACTTGCAAATCGGTGAAAAAAATTTGTAATCTTGTCGCTGCTTTGGATCGAAATTTCCCTGCTCTTCTGACGCCATCGTTCCTCTTCTACTAAGAGACGTTTATTGCGCTTTGACTCTAAAAACTTCAGACAAAGATCTAATTCTGTGTTTTTCAGTCCTTTTGACTTTTTCTTATAATGAAAATAAAGTTCCTCCTCGATCTTTTCAAATGCTAATTGTTCCAGTATCCTTTTTTCTTTTGACCAGGTCTTTACTCACATCTTAAGTTGTTTTATCTTCCCAACTAATCTCCTATGTGCCCCGACTTCCTGTAGGACAAGATAATCATTCCACACTTCCTGAACTATCAAAGCAAATGTGTCATATCGCAGCCATGTTGGGTTAAGTTTGAAATGATGTGCAACAATATTTGTATTGAAACCTAATTGTAGAAGGACTGGATCGTGATCGAAAACAAAAGGGTATTCTACCCAAGACCTATATCTCACAGTGGAAGAAATGAGGTCCTATGAGACATAAACCCTATCAAGTATCTTAGAGATTTCATTCTCGCCAATTCTACCATTGCGCCACGTACGAACCACATCAGCTGGAAGGATGTCAACGAGCCGATTTTTTAAAAAGATATCTTTAAAAAAAACCACCAGCGGGTCCAACAGAGTCGAGTCACCCCAAACCTTCCTTGCACTTAGAATGAAGTTTAGATCCCTAGCTACAATCAAATCTCTATGGTCTAAGAATCCCCTACCATCCACCTTTTCCTAGAAAATCTTTCGATCTGTACACGGGCCATAGACATTTAAAAGAGAGATCGTTCTTTTATCTGCTTTACATGTACCTGACAAAAACATACCGCCACAACTTAAGAAAGGGACTAACTCAATTTATTTTTGATCCCATGTCATTAGAAGTCCCCCAGACTTCCCTACATAACTGACATCACAAATCAACCACTCAAGACGTAAGGAAAACATGAAGTGTCTAGCGTTTTCCTCGAGCCCCAGTGTCTCTTGCAGAAAGATAATGTCTGGAAGTGTTTTTGAGAGTAGTCTACGAAGGGAGGCAGTTTTAAGGGGTCCTCCTACCCCTCTGATATTAAGAGAAAGGAGTATCATTATTTGTCCCTTGCTAGGGATTTCATGCCTCTAAGCACCCCAAGATCCGTGTTGATTGAAAGATGTTGTGCAGAAAAAGTAGAGTTTGTCCCAACCTTCTTACGAGCACTCCTAGTTTTGATAGGAGAGAACACATACCCGAGACCTCTCGACCAAGAATAGTCTTTCCCAGAATCTTCCCCTTCACATATTGAAACCCCAGGAACACCATTAGACTCTATTGTGTGTAACTTCCTTCCCCAAGTAAGTTGGTAGAGGAATGGGACTAGAGGCCTCTCTAAAGGAAGGGACCAGTGAGGTGAGCACCCTATCAAGCGAGAGATCACCATAATTGAGTTCTCTAAACCCCAAAGCAAGGCTAGTGCCCATTGTAGGCAAACATGAGGGTTCCTCAACTACCTTTTTCTCAGGATTAGGTAAAAGTACGTTCGATGTCTTAGCCCTATCTTCTAAAGGAGATGAAACCACTAGTTCTGTCTCAGAAAGTTTCCCCAAAAGGGCCACATGCGAGGTAACCAAGTCCGACAAAAATGTACTATCTAAATGGTCTTGTTCCCATGCCGATAAGGAAAAATAAAGAGAAGGACAGAGTTGTTTGAGCTTACCAAGAAAGGAGGTTTTATGTTGCTTTGGACTATCCTCCACAGTTGCAAGTGTGTACTCAACAACCTCCTGTGTGTCCACACCTAGGGAGTAAAGGTCCTTTGAATTCCTGAACATGGTGTCCTCCGAATCCGAACCCCCTAACTCATGTTGACAATCCTTTCTTAAATTTCATGTTCTCCGACAAAGTGTACACCGAAACGAAATACCCAGATAGTCCAGTCTCTGCACCAGAATGTGGCCCCTCCAGTTTATCTCAAGAGACTCCAAAAGCCCTGCATGTATATCAAATTCAACCAATACCTTAGCCATTCCTTTATCCGACGACTGTAGAGAAAGTTCATCCACGTTGATGAAACGACCCAGTTCATTACCAATAGCCTCCAACACCTTGACATTCCACAGTTGGAGAGGTAGACCTGGTAGAAGTACCTAAAGGGGATGAAAACTAAAATAATCTGTAATCGGGTCAAAGCGAACTCGCCATCGTTTCAACATCAAGTTGTTGCCCTCGTAGTCCCACAACCTCTCTAAGATTAGAACTGTGTCTTCCGGGTTCCTAAAAATGAAGCCATACCAACCTCTTGTAAAAGTGAGGAGATCTGGAGAATACCCCAAAAACGGTACCCACGAACTCTGCATCTAGTCAGTGATAGGATTTTTACACTGTGATCGATACAAAAATCTCCCTACCAAGGCGCATAGTGAAAGGTTGCAGGACTCCTCAAGCCCAACGTCCACTCCCATGACCATCCTACACTTCGTCTTCTTTGCTTTCCACGTTTTTTCACTGCGCCATGAAAAACCCCGCTTACTCTGTAACAACCCCCCTTGGTGGGCCTATGACTGCTTCCCAGTGTGGTTTGATCTATCCACTGTAGTAGTCCGACCCTCCTATAACCTGTTAAAATGTCCTCTATGCTCAGAGGGAAAACTAGCAACCTTCTCACCAACAAACAAACCCGTGTTCCAACCTTCGAAAGTCTCAGGATCCCGACTATAGTGGAGGTTATGCTCTCTGCAAGAGTTATGACGCATAGTAAACTCCATCAGGGTCGCAGTTGGGGGTTTAATGCTCGGATTAGGTGGACATTTACTACTGTTACTCCCACAGAGCTCCTCCACCTAGGTGAAAAGACCCACGTTTTTCCAAAGAACCTCGTCAACCGCACCGATGAGTGCACTGACCTCATGCTCCATTAGAACCTTCCACAAGCCAGTGTTCCCCTGCCACCTAGGAGTACAGGTAACAACACTGGTTAGTTAGTTGTCCTCGCCTGCAAGCAAGAGTAGAGTGGAGTTAACACTTGGTGTAAAGTCGGGGTACGATGTAGAGCTGGGCAGTCACGCCATTAAAAACCGTTGTGGCGGAAAAGCTAAAAATAGAAAAATAGTTCTGATGGAGAGGCCAAAGTCTAGCTAAAACGATAGTAGCAAACATGGCCCCACCTAACCAAAGGGAAGTAGGACCGCCACCTCTGAACACCAGTCGACACCCCGTGCTTCACCAATGCTCCAACTAGAGCCCTCCATTAAACTTGCAAATCCCCGGTGTTCCTACGGTTGCACTCAGACATTTTTTTTACCCCAAATACCAAGTTCTTGTTGAAAAAGTCATGAAGACCAAACATCAAAACAACAAAGCAATTGCAATATTCAGATACAATAAATATCATTCAATTGGGAAAGGATATTAAACCAGTAAAGAATAACCTCTAACCTTTCTCTAACTTGTTGCGTCATAACTAAACAAACATTTTATCAAAATTTAACGATAACATACTCTTAAAATGAAAGAAAAATATTTAAAATCAAAATTTAATTTGAATATATATTAGTGACAAACTAAAACTTAACAATTAAATATCTCTCGACCACATAAAAAAATCAACCATACCCTAATAATGGAGGCACATTTTAGAAAATACCCCATTATCAACCATACCCTAATAATGGAGGTACATTTTAGAAAATACCCATTTTCCATCACGGTGGGATGAAGTCATGTGTTTCTGATGATTCATTCATGGTAGAATGCAATTTATGCGATCATAACATCTGACCTATATCCATTATCATATTTGTTGGCCAAATTTTATAGTCGATAATAATCAGGGTTATAGATACGTTTGGAGAATATTGAGAGGACACCAGTCAAGCTTGGAATTTGACGGGCTACAGCTTGTCTTTTGTCCCTCAACCCGTATTCGACACATTGTTATAAAAATTGAACGTCATCATTGACTTGCATTAAAATTATCTACCTGTCAAATTGACGTGTGACTGCCTCCAGTACCCGTCAAAAACTCTAATGGGTATATCACATGTGACCTATATCCTATAAGTATTAGGGTTACAATGATACAACATAGGACTAGTGAACTATAGCCTATAGATATTAGGGTTGCAGTGATATAACATAGGGCTAGGGCCTAGGAGTCGAGACGTGGAGGCTGGGTTATACACAACTTGCAGGGAAGTAGTTGTGTATAAGTAAATGCCATAAATGAATCCCTGTTGTTGCATTGTTGTGTCACCATAAGATACATAAACTAATAAATTTTAGATCGCGCTGAATCCCGAGGGCCGAATCCCAATGGTAGAGGGCTACGCCATAATCTTGTTCATTGATCAAACTTCAGTGTTATCTGTTGCAGGTTGCAACCTGCTCATATCCGGTGGTGTATGAGGTATATCACCAAGTTTTTTGAACATTCACCRAAAGCCCCGACCCCTAGTTACCAACAACTATCAATGCACCGAAAGTCCATAATTCTCATCACACCCAGTGGAACCTGATGCAGTTTACCCTTCAGCCCATTAGTGGAGCGGCAAGCCTACCTGCTTATTTCTTGTTGCTGCTTGTTGGTTGTATGGTTGGATGAGACGACGGATGGTGGTGGTACCGCTGCCTAGAATAATGAACAAGGTTTCTTCCCAATGGCGAGGCAGACAAAAATGCGACCCTCTGTTCTTGATCTTGGCAGATAAGTATCCGAACTTTGTTTTCCCTTCCTCTTCTTCACCCGACGGGTGGCAGGTAATTGTTTGTTTTGGTATGTTCACTTGGATTTGCAACTTGAATGAATGTTTATTTGTGCAAATGATGTCATATTTCATACTCTCATCATCTGAATATTAGAGGCAATGCTGCACGTTTATTGTGTATATTTTTTATGTCCCTTTCTCTCTCTGTAACTTAGCTTGTATTTGCAATTTTTCCCGTTCTTTAACATGGTCTTTGAGGCAGTCCAAGAGAAGAGAGAGAAGAGTTGTGTGAGGCAATGGGAGAGCTTGAAAATGATATGAATGTGTAGACTTTCTTAAGAAGAGAAAAAATGCAGTTGAGAACTTTGAAAATTTGATGGATAAGGGAGACATTGTGATGGAGAAAAGGATGTTGCACGAAGTTGAGACAAGTTGTTTTGAGAGCAAGAATTTGGATTTGAATGTGTTGGCAGAGAAGAGTTTGTTGTTGTGTTGAAGCAATAAGGATTTAAGAGAAATGATTTAAATGAGTGGGAATGGTTTGATTTTTTGTTAGATGAAGAGTAAAAGACGGAAAGATGAGAGGAATGAACAATGCACATTTGGAAATGTGACTATGGTTTTCCTCCAAGTATCCATAACCATTTCGAGTGCCTAAAGGTTTAGATTAGGTGAGTTTTGTAGTTGTAGCCAAACTATAAATCTTAGGTTCCATCATGGAAGAGATGACAATTCTATTGCAGGCACATTAAGGGGTTCTGGCTGGAGAAGGAAGTACATGCAATGTTGATGGTGTTGGTAGCGTTGGAAACTCCACCTCTAGTTAGATGTACCAATAGTTTCTTTTTGTTAGGAGGGCGATTTGTTGTGAGGGAGTTGGATGATTCGTTGTAAAGGGAGTGTTGAAAATGGTACCCCTAGACATCCAACACACTAACATTTCATATTCTGTTTGGGTGTTAGAATGCTTCAGTCATCCACATTTGTCTATAAATATGTGCATTGTCAATTATAAAGGCATACCTGCAAGTTTATTGTGTACAATTTGTTTGTCTCTGCAAATTTCCCTTTTTTTAATCAATTTTAACTCAAGAAGGCATTCTCGACTGCTAAAAATACCTCTATCATGTGAGAATGCATTTTCTCCATCAAACATATAAAACTCCACCTACAAGGATGACCATATTAAAATCCACAGACCAAGGGAGAAAATGAATTTTGTTGGTAATATAAACCTATTGTAAACTAGTATTCCATTGAAACATATCCAACACTTTTGTATATTTCGGCTACCAAATTTACTGCAAATGAAATTAAACTTGCTTTTTCTGAAATTCGATGTACAATTTGCCACCAACTTACAATACAATTGAGAGGCAAAGTTTCTTTGTCACAGAGTTTATATTACAGCTAAAAGGATTACTACTTAACACCTAACAACATGAAACCATACCAAATTGAACTTTGTAGGAGGTTGAGTAGTCATGGTTCTTCAAGTTATTTTCTCAATGCATAAGTTGCTTTTACCAAACACTGGTGAAATAATGATGATGAGTTCTGAGCTTTTTAATATTGTCCATATATACAGTAAACCTGCTAAGTCCCCTCCAAGATGAAATTCCAATTAAGTATAAACTGGTGGCGAAGGAATAATATGGAATGTCAGCTGGTTACAGTATTGCATCCCCAAGTAGCCGATGTGCTTTTCCATATCAGATTTCCATGATTGTCACATATTGCTCTTTGTAGAGAATAATATACTAGAGGCAACTAGGCATTTGTACATTAATCAATTTGCTTGTATCAAGTCAACAGAATTAGCATTATAAATCATATGATATTGCAGGCATGGAAACATGGTTCTTCGGCTTAAAGACTGAAAATGAAATAACCAACGATAGCTTTGCTGCATTCATTATTCTGCTCATTACAAAATAGCTTTGCTGCATTCATTATTCTGCTCATTACAAAAGGCAAAGTTTCATGGGAGTAATGGACAGGTGCCAGAAGTATAAGCATTATTGGATTTCTGAAATACTTTCAAAGCGTTTCCTATTTGATATGCCTCCCATTTACTCACTGTACATGGGTATTAAAATTATTAAAGAGACAATGTAGATTTGTACACTGCTTGTGCTTACAACCATTTAACCTATCTACAGTGATTTGTTTTGCATAGCGTTAATCATCATCCGAGACTTGTTGTTATCAACAAACATCATTGATGCAAGGCATCTCCCAAATATGCAAGGCATCTCCCAAATAGGAAAGGAGCTGGATGTCTTTGACAGTGGAGTTGAGATTAGAAGGTAATGTTAATATGTCCAGTCCTAGGGCAAACTAATTTCAGGGGAAGGTGCTTGAATATTTGAATTGTCTGAATGGAAGGTCTTTTTCTGTTGGCCAGACAAGCTATCCCTAGTAAAAAACTTGTTATCATTAGTCTGCTTCCTGCCATTGTTGGCGCTGTGCTTCCAAACGGATAAATCTGCAGTAACAAGCAGGGATTAACTACTCCAAAATGACTGTGTTATAGGTTATTTTTTATTATAAAAAATTATGTAGTAAAAAAATAAAATTTATGATAATGAAATTAGCATATACCATTAATGTTGATATGCATGAAAAACAAACCTATCATCAAATTTCACGGTCAAGGTAAATTTGAAATTTTTGAAATTCCAGGCCTGACAGGAGTGGATCCTTGCGATTTGTATTTGTAGTCGCCTTATGGCGGCGCGCAGTTTTGACCAAATACGTGTTTTGAACGCAACGTTAAGGACGACAGTGTCATTGCCTCCAGAAAGCCTGCCTGATGCTCATTCTTATATTTCTTTATTTTAGAATTGAATCGTCTTTCTCTATACATGCATTTCGCTTCCATTTATCTGCATCCATCCCGCCGTCCCTTATTCGTTTTACAAAGTGAAGATAAATGGAGTTATTAACAATGTTCGTTGCCTACTCGAGCGCAGCCCTTATGTCGCTTTTGTCTTTTCCTTTGGCTACGGCCATTCACCATACTATCCCTGCAATGTTCATTTTTGGGGATTCTCTAGCAGACGCCGGTAACAACAATTTCATTGCCAACACAACCGCTAAAGCAAATTTTCCGCCTTATGGGGAGACCTTCTTCCATCGCCCCACTGGTCGTTTCTCTAATGGCCGAACTGCATTCGATTTCATTGGTATTTTTGTTCTCCTATTTATTTAACTCATCTCCCCTGGTGATAATTATATGGTTGATTCTTTCCTGAGATTAATCATTAATATACGTATGATATTTGTATCTACAGCTAATAAGTTAAGGTTGCCGTTCCCACCTCCATATCTGAAGCCACAATCTGACTTCTCTTATGGTATTAATTTCGCTTCTGGAGGAAGCGGATTACTGGATTCCACGGGCACTTACTTGGTGTGTACCAAAATAGATAGATGTTCAATCTAATTGATAGAGATTAATTTACCTGTTCAAGAGAAGCAATTAAACGTTGTTGGTGTTTTCGCTGCAGAATATCACCCCTTTAAGTCTTCAAATACGCCAGTTCGCCAACTATTCTTCCCGTCTAGGACAAAAACTTGGAGAAGTTTCGTTTGCAAAAGAATATCTATCCCAGTCCTTGTATGCCATTAGCAGCGTTGGCAATGATATTGGTCTCAACTATTTACGGAATACCACCTTCCAAAGGACTACAAGTGCTCAGGATTTCGTTAAGCTACTGCTTAGTAAATATAACGAACACTTGATGGTACGTATGAAGCTCTCATGATTTTTATTTTCCCAGTTTATTAGCCGATCTTTCCATTATGTTAAATTTGGGGTATGCTCTTATCCGTGGTGGATGCTGCAGAGCCTGTACAGTAAGGGGGCAAGAAACTTCATTGTAATAGACAGCCCTCTTGTGGGATGTACTCCAAATTCAAGGCTCGCTGGGATGAAGACATATAACGGTGGCTGTCTGGAAACTGCAAATCAGCTCGCAGTGGCATATAATGATGGTCTTAGGCAGCTCATCAATCACTTGAATAAAAAATTAGACGGAGCAACGATCCTGCTCTCTAACACTTATGATTTCGTATTAAATATAATTCAACACGGTGAATCCTATGGTAAAAATCACTTGTATTTCGAAAACCAATATAAATTTAAAAAACACTATATGGGTGGCTTGGCTAGTGAATTGACGAAATGCAATATGGACATGGCTCTGATTGTAGGTTTTGAAAACACAACGTTTGTAGGTTTTGAAAACACAAAATTTAACACCGCTGTATCTTGCGGGTTGAAGATTTCAACGGATAAGCGTGGAGAATACACAGCTTTTCTTTGTAGAGTTCCAGAGAAATATGTATTTTGGGATGGAATCCATCCCACTGAGAGAGTCTATCGGATGGTTTATCGCCAGATTTGGCAAGGAAATTCAACCTTCATGTCCCCTTTCAATCTGAAAACACTGCTGCGCAAACATTGAACAGGAGATCAATATCTTCATTGACTTTGTATTTGGGTACTGGTCAAGACTGAAGCATTTCAGATTTGTTGTTCTTCGTCGATCTATCGTTCTCGTTTGTATGTTCTCGTAGGTCGCACCGTGAACAAACACATTTTTTATTTGCAATGGATTTTTCGTCAATCGATAGCCATAGCTGGTTTAATGTAGCATAACTGTATAGAGACTTTCGAACCTTGATTAATTATGATTATGAAATGCATAAACATGATTTCTGTTACATGGATAATAAATCTTTTTAGATCAATAATCAATGGAAAAGTAAGAGATATTAACCGGCATCAAAGGTGATATTTTGTAAAATTTAAAATAAAAGTTCAAAATTCAGAATAAACTTGACAAGTTTTTCTTTAGGCTTAAAAATGGTAAAAGAAGTAAGGATGAAGCCCCAAAAGGGGCCAGCAATATCCAACAGCACAATATCATGTTAGAATAAAGTTTACTTTAGTAAGAGATAACTATGACTGTTGTAGTCCGCGATTGGTAAGACAATACCTTCCTCCAAGTGTTGGGAGGAGGTCTCGAGGTCAAACCCGGCTGGGTCTCCGGGACGAAATATGTAATGGACCCTCATTTGTTTGTTAAGTAATGAAAACGTTAGCCACGGGAGTAAGGTGCGGAAATTCTAGAGGTTCGTAGGTCTCTCCTCTGGTATATTACTCGCCCTTTCGCCCTCCTCGGGATCAAAGAAATTCTAGAGGTTCGTAGGTCTCTCCTCTGGTATATTACTCGCCCTTTCGCCCTCCTCGGGATCAAAGAAGTTCGTAGACTGTTGTTCATTTAGGTGCGAGAACCATGGTGTTTTGAAAATTTATATAGTTTCCATGGGTTGAAGTTTTGTTTTTACGAGCGTAAGTTTTTCATTTTCACTGCTTGGGTAAGTTTGGAGAATAAGTTTGCATGCCTTGAGCAAATCGTGGAGTTTTTTATATAAAAGTCTTTGAGAGTTATAAGTTATTATTAAAAGTGGATAAAGTGAATGCATGTGGATAAAGTAAATGCATGTATACGTGAAGGTGGATTCATGCATGATTTAAGTTGATCGTTGTGTAGAGGTATCCATAAGCTGATTAAAGTTTTGGTTATGGAGAATATTACATTGGAAAAATTTAATGGTTTTAACTTTCATACTTGGAAAGTAAAAATACAACTTCAAATGATGCATAGGAATTTATGGGGAATAGTGAAAGGTACAGAGAAGGCACCTACAGATCCTAGACAATTAATTGAATGGGAGAAGAAAGATGATAGAGCCAAGGCCATTCTTGGATTGTCTCTTGCAGATTCCCAACTACATCTAATAGATTTAAAAAAATCTTCTGCAGAACTGTGGGCACAATTGAGTACAATATTTGGAGAAAAGGCTGTAAATGCCAAGTTTTCATTAAAATTACAGCTATTCAAATTAAAAATGCATGATGAAGTATCATTGTCTTCTCACATAAATAATCTAAAGTCTTTGTTAGCACAGTTGGCAGAGATTGACTCCGAATCAAAAGTTGATGAAGATGATGCAAAAGCAATCTTGCTGAATAGTTTGTCTCAAAAATATGACAATGCTATTTTTACTTTAACTCAAATGCCCTCTCGAACTCTGGAAGACATGATTTCAGCACTCTTAGCAGAAGAAAGAAGGATGAAGGAAGGTGAAGTGGAAGTTAGTTCACATTCTGAAGTTGCACTATACTCCAAAGGAAGAAGAACAAATAAAAGCATTGAATGCTTCTACTGTCGAAGACATGGACATACAGTACTGAATTGCAAAACACGTGCTAGTGATCTTCTAAATGGAAAACTGAAAGAGTCAACTAACATAGCTAACATAGCTGAGGAATCACTAGATACTATGCATTAATACTCATCTAGTGATGATGAACCTCTCAAACTTTTCTAGAATACATTTATTGTTTATGTAAAAATAAGAACTTGTATCTTGATGCAAGTTGATAGCCCCAGTTTCAAGTACAATGTTTTTATTGAAGTCACCTTGTGTAAAGAAATGTTGAAGACATTCAGTATCCAAACTGTTCTTCTATATACTGAAGGATAGCCGAAAACAAAAATCCGACAGATGAAGGCAAGTTCATAGAATGCATCAATAATTGTAAACTTTTATCACGGAAGCCCCAATGAGCCAAGTTGTCAAATTGTCCAGTATACAAGTGCAAGAAAGATGGTCAGAGGCTTTTTGACTTTAAGTGTGT